>VYZW01003083.1:0-26682 GCA_013401315.1 Balaeniceps rex | reverse complement strand
GTCCAGAAGAGGGCCACAAAAATGATCCGAGGGCTGGAGCACCTCTCCTACGAGGACAGGCTGAGACAGTTGGGGTTGTTCAGCCTGGAGAAGAGAAGGCTGCGGGGAGACCGTCTTGCGGCCTTTCAGTACTTAAAGGGGGCCTATAGGAAAGATGGGGACAGTCTTTTTAGTAAGGCCTGTGGTGACAGGACAAGGGGTAATGGTTTTAAACTAAAGGAGGGAGATTTAGGCTATTAGGAAAAAATTTTTTCCAATGAGGGTGGTGAAGCACTGGAACAGGTTGCCCAGAGAGGTAGTGGAGGCCCCATCCCTGGAAACATTCAAGGTGAGGTTGGACGGGGCTCTGAGCAACCTGATCTAGTTGATGATGTCCCTGCTCACTGCAGGGGGGTTGGACTAGATGACCTCTAAAGGTCCCTTCCAACACAAAGCATTCTATGAGTCTATGATTCTATGATTCTATGATTCTACTTCTAGCATCCCTGTCTCCTATGTGGGATTGTAGGCTTCTACCTTGGGCGTTGTGAATCACTGCCTGGAGGATCTAATGTTTCTACTGACTCTGCTGGTGGGGGAAGGCCTCAGCACTTAGCTGAAAGGCATGGTGGTGGGATTATTCCAAACATTGCATCAGTTAAGCTTAGTCTGTTCTCTTCTGAATATGCAAAGGAACTAACTCAATGAACTTCTGAAAACTATGTCTTTTTCTTTTACCTTTTAGATTTACAGCCCTAAAGACAGGTTCATTGGAAAGGCAGTTGTAACTTGTGGTAACGTAAACCAGAACCAGACCTGAGCATCTTCCTTTACTTTTCCAGGTGTTACCATTAGGCACTTCTTGATGTCTGCCTGCCAACTTTGTTCCCACAGGTGAAACTTGCTACCTCTGTTTGTAGTGAATAATGGCATGTTTTTGAGTAGCTCAGTGGCCAACAATGCCTTTACTCACAGAGTATGGTACTACTCATGAGGAACCGGCATGCCTTGGCCTTGAATTAGTATCAGATGTTTGTGTTTCCTAGATCACATTGCTCGTGCAGGGACAGCAGTGTTTGGGTCTGAGAGAAGTCTCTAGAAAAGTCTACTCTGAGAAACTAGACCAGTTCAGGAGGACCCCAGAGGTGGCAGAAGAGAGGATAGGAGGCTATGGACTCCAGGACTATGCTTGGATTTAAATGAGACCCTATGGTGATTTGCATTAAAAATGATTTTGTTAATTTGACAAGTGAGTCAAATACAAGCAGGCAGTCCTTCTGCTGTCAGCAAATGATCCTAAGGTTCAATGGGTGACATGTATTAGCCTTTTTCTGTGATGAAATATCACAGAAATATCTCCTTAAGATGCATTTCAGTGCATTTGGATATCTCATATGTCTTTTGAATATTTTGCAATATTATAATAACTCTGTCTCCCAAGAATATGCAACAGGCTGTATCTTATTTGTGTTATATCAGTATCTACAGGCCTCAACTGAGTTTGGGACTGCTTTGCCAAGTACTATGAAAACAAGTCCTGGCCTTCAAGACCATTTCCAGAGACAAGCAATAGAAAGGAAAACAACCCCAAAAGTGGTAGCTTGCTGAAGTTTGTCAGTCAGTTAGTGACACCATCAAGAGTACAAAAGAGATATTCTTGAGCCCAAGGCGTTAGAGCACTCTACCTACCTAGGGAGAGTTCCTCAGTATTTGTGGTTCCAGGACACACCATGGTTTGGTATTTCTGCAGAAACATTCAGAGCTTCTGGCCAAGCGTAAGAGGCTTTGTGTTCCAGGAGAGTAATGGGAGCAGGAGCGCAGCTCCCAGATGAGCGCTTTTCCTAAAGACAGTTACTCAAGGGCCAAAACTGGGGGGGTTGCCTTTTGTGTAAATATATTAAGTCAAATATGTACTTTAAAACAATAGCTACAAATGCCCTACGTTGCCTGGAGCTGGTTTTCTATTGTCTTGAGTGACCTCTCATCTGAAGCATGGACCAAAGCCAGGCGAAGGCTGAAGTGCGTGTGGCACATAGAGATGGGAATGAGGGCTGGCAAGTGCCATTGTTCTCCTCTTTGCCTCCCAGTGAACAGCATTTAATTCTGTTTTCGGCTGTCAGAAGAGATTAGGTATCTAAATTCCGGTATCAATAAGTGGTCTGTCCGATCACTTAGGTGCAGAAAATGCATTTCACAGAAGAAACTGTCAGAGCATGATTAAGCCATGTGAGTATTACCGCAGCGGTACCCCACATGTTTACGGAAAGTCAGCTTTTGAAAAAAGCACTTGAACAATACAAAAATAATTAAATTAACAAGAGTCCCAGGGATAAAGGATTAATTTTCCCAGCAGGCTGCCAGTGGGGATGAAGGCTGTGTTATCAGCTCCACATAAGAGAGGTCTTTCTAGCAGAGCAGCAACACTTAGAGCTGTCCTGAGGAAGGCCCTCTCCAGGGGAACAGCACCCAAACATAAACGTTCCTCAAAAATAAATGAAGACTAAAATGTGAATGATGGGACAAAACCAAACAGAAAAACAGTATTGCAAAAGGGGGAGAAAAGGAACGAGCTATTATTTTAAATGCTTGCCATCGGAGGACACTCTTGTTAGCTTTTTGTGGAACAAAGGGACATTGCGAAGAAAGTCAGAAAAGTGCTGCTTTTCAAAACACTTTGCAGTCAGCTCTGAAATCATATGTGTACATAGCCTCCAGAGGCTTGAGCAGAGGGATGTGAAAATGTCCACTGTGTTTTTTCTCCCAGGGACGAGGGGAATGTATTTTTCCCTATAAAAATAAGGGATGATGAAAGAAACTTCTCAGGAGCATTGTGGCCCCAGCTGTGCTGTCCCGGGGCATTCCCACGCACAGCGGGGCAGGCTGGTGTCCCTGCAGGGAGGGCAGCAGCCACCAGCCCCACAGGGAAACTCGACATGGGGAGAGCCTGTGTCTCCTCTCCATCACGATTAACTGCAATTGTTGCTTGTAGGGGGTTTAAAGCACACGTGTGTCGCTCCTGCTCTCCAAAAATGCTACGGGAGGGGGCAGAAGGAAGATGTGCTCCTTTACTGCCTGCAGCCCTTTTCCACACATGTCCAAGGCCCATGACAGCGAGAGTGGAGTTGCTCCTGAAAGGCATCCAGCATCTTGGGGCACCCTGTGCTCGGCCGGTGCAGGGGTGCCAGGCTGTGGGGGCCCCCAGCCTGCAAGCAGGCCAGCTCCCACCTTGGGCCAGCACCAGTTCTCCCACCCTGATCCCCAGCTCCTTGCAGTGGATAGCCGGGCCTGAGACCGACAGTGGCAATAACAGTCCATCCGGTGCAAATATTAAGCAAGACAAAAGAAATGGAGGGAATAGTCCTGTTCAGACAGGAGGGGTAGGTAGGAGGGAGAGAGGAGTCTGCACAAGCCCTGTTCTGGTCCAAAGGGTGAGGCAGAGCTTGGTCCCTGCTCTCCCCCTGGCTCAGAAATAGATGGAGGAGACAGCAGCTAGGAACACTGGCACCCACGGGCTATTTGCTGTCTCATCACTTGCGAGGCTTTGGGGGGAAAAAAGCACAAGGAGGAATTGTCAAGGAAGGGCTGCTGAGGTGGGGATCTCTGGGGAGCACAGCCGCTGCTCACACTCAGCATCCGCTCCCTGGGGCAGAGGCCATTGCCTCCCACCCACCATCCTCGTCACCTCCGGCCTTTCTGTCCCTGACTTCACACCCAGCAAGCCCCTTCCCAGTGTGTTTCCACATGGAGGATTTAAATAAGGAAACAAAAGGAAAATACGTCTGTGGTGCTGATGAGAAACTCACAGCCCGTGCAACGACAATTCTGCTTGCACCTTATTTCGACCGCCCCTTACCTTTGCCTACACGTGGCAAAGGGTCCAGCTCTCCTGTGCACTGTACGGGGACTGGTGCAATGGGACCAGCCTCAGCTGGCTGCTCTGCACTACGGTAATGAAGACAATTAATATGAGCAAAGAAGGAAGGGTTTGCCCAGGAGGAGGAAGCCAGTGCGAGCAGGACTTGGTAAGCAACATCACATGGACTTGTTTCTGCAAACAGTAAGTTATAGGCCAGCACAGCTTTGTGTTTTACATAAATTTTATTGTGTTTTGGAGAAAACTGTGTACAGTCAATCAGGTTACTCCAGCAGCAGGTGGTATGTTTAGTATGTGCGGTCTGGTCTTTTTCTTTCCGGCTACTCAGCGTAATTCTTAGCAGGATTTTATGCTCTAAAGGGTAACTAAAACTACCAGCATCCATGGGGACGTCTCTTCCTATTAGGGTTAATGACATTTTGGGGAAATTCCTAACTATATTCTGAAATTAAGAAGAGACATCCCGTGTTTTTGTGAAAATTCAATAATATCTGTGTATCATTTCATAATATGAGTATCTTGAAAATGTTCTCTGTAGGCAAAATGTACTGCCAGTGTTGGAGAACATTTTCTTCAACACAGAGCTTTTTATTTGTTGTAAATTTTGTCATACATCACCATCTCAAGTCTTTTTATGAATAACAACTGAGTGGTTTTGAGTGCACAAATTTTTATTCTGGAAAGAGCTCTGGATTTGCAAGAGAAAAAAAAAATCCTAGTGGAGCTGCAATTGCTTTAACAAAGTCCATTTAAAAACAACCCTGATGACTGAAGATTAATCAGCTGACAGTGAGGAGAGTATTGCTTAAGGAAGGAACACAGACATTGTGCTTGTGAGTGCCAGCTTAAGATACTTCCATCTCCTCTGTGTACTTCGCATCTGTGCTACCGGACACTGCTCCCAGCCTTGTGCCGGCACTTGTGTCCTCTTGTTGCATTATGGTTCTGGGAGCTAAGCTGGCTTTTAGACAAAAAATAATGGGCTGAGTTATTTTCCTTGCAAAGGAGACCCCTACTCTGGTTTAAAGTGTGGCAACACCTAGGGCAGTGCTGGCAGAGCGAGGGCAGGGAGGCAGGAAGAAGCAGCTGCAGAAGTGCTATAAATTGGAGTGGCTGCTGAAGACTTTCTCTGAAGTCATGGGCTTACTTTCTAGTTTTCTGCATCAGTTTTTAGCCAATGCTTTTTCTCTGATGTCAGTGCAGTTATATACCCATTTCCCACAGGTAGAACACCACTGACAATCAAGTTTGTTGTTGGGGACTTTCTTTGCCCACAACTATCTGCAATTTCCCCTGTAATTAAAAACGAGAACTTCGGTTCCAAATCACCTTCTTGTCTGTTACAACCCCAGGTTATCATTTGTACAATTAATTATAGGCAGACCTAACATCAAAACTAGGAATTGAAAAAAGCCCTATAAAAACAGAACACAGAGTACATATTTCAGTCATTAAAAAACAAAAGGAATCAAGGCTTTCCTTGATTTTGGATAGTCCGTAAATGTCTTGAGATAGTACCTGAAAGAAAATAAGCGAGAGAGTGAACCTGCATACATCCAAGGAAACTGCACAGTTTCAATACAGCTCAGCTGAGGAACCTTGAAGCTCCTCCAAGCTGCCTTGCTTTGTAACCTCTGTGTGTTACTCTGCAAAAGAGCATTCCAAAACTATTTACACCAGGTTATTTAATTAAATGAAAGCTGATGATACTGTCAAGGCTGTAACAGACCTAAAGTAGAAACTGTAGGAATTCAGAGCAGGGGACCATATCTGCTCCAAAGGACTGCAGAGGTTGCAAGGGAACCCTTAGGAAAGGTTCACATTTACAAGGCTCAGTAAAACGAGGCTTTAACACAGCAGCAGCAGTGATGTAACTCTTGTTGGATTAAATGGCTATCAGGCCCACTCGACCGAACAGGGGCTCCAGCCAACTGCCTTACTTTCACCCAGTCACAAATAAGCCGATACACTTCTTGTGCATAGTATTCAATTTTATCTTGAATCCTGGCCCTGCTCCTCTGCCCCTCCCTGGCATTTTGCAAACTGCACTCCGAGAGCAAGCAGCAGCATACGGCAAGAAACAGTGTGATACCTGTGATGGTGATAAGCACGTGGCCCGATGCAGCAAAGAGTAAAAAAGGCAAAGGCAAAGGCTGGTAGGGACCAGGTTGCTATGGCAAAACCAAACCATTCCACAATTTCTCCAAAGTAGTTGGCTCCAGAAACGTAGGTGAACAGTCCCCCTGCATTGACAGGCAAAATATGTAATTTTTACAGTCATCTCATGCACATGGAAGGTTCTTTCCCATAAAGTCAGCAGCAGAATACACTACCTTTCTTATTCAGAGCCCATAAGAGCAACCTAAACCCACTGCCCTGAAGCCAGTGGAGCCATGCTAAAGGAGGATCTTGTACAAGACTCTTGTACAAGTACAAGAATCAAAGGTGATTCTAACCCAGAGGCTTCCAGCACTTTCACAATCATTTCTTTTCATTTGGAAAAGGACTTAAGAAAGCCCATTATAAGATTTAAATTAAAATTATTAACATTAGTCAATTCTCTTCAGGCCCTAAAAATATTTCACAACTCCACTACAATTGGGGAATGCAAAAGCTGGATCTCAGTTTTGCATCTTGGCTAATCACAACATCTACAAGAGGCAGGTAAGTAGTGGAGGTGAGAAACCCTAGGGGAGAGATATTACCACCCATAACAAGCCGGCAGAAGGAGTCAACACCAAACCCAGGAAAATCCTGGGTCCCCATCCATATTGCTCTACAGAGCCAGACATTTCCTGGCTCACCACTCTGGCCCACGGCCGCTCTTTCTCACCAAGCCCCACCTTGAAGGAGACGAAAAGTAAATTCTGCACCTTGCATCCTTGATGTTATTTTTTCCCCTGAAGTTTACACTTTCAATCTCCCTTTTGCCGTGTAAGAAGGCCACTACTTCTTCTTCTTCTTGGGGAAGGAGAAGAATATTTCCTTCTTTGTGCCTTTTACAAGGCTAAAATCCTCTTCCTATGTCCCACTTCAATCTTCTCTAAATTACCCAGCCCATTTCCTAAAACCTCTACTCACAGCTCATGTTTTCCAGATACTCTCGTTGCTTCTCATGGACTGTCTGCAGCCAGCTCACGCTAGTCCCTGCAGCTCAGGGGGGCACCTGAACCAAGTACCTGTGCAATACTGGCATCTCTGCTATTATTGTCACTTTGCTGTGAATTCAGTCAGAAAAGATTACCTATCCTGCTGCCCTACTTTCTCCAAGGAGGTGGGGGATAAGAATATACCTTGAGGAATCTTGTAAGTGACTTCCCCGGGTTTCCTCAGCTGGCGCAGCAGGAGATCACTGTGAATGTTGATTCCCATTCCCAGCAGAAATAAGAGGAGGCCTGAGAAACAAACAAGAAACGGATTAGAAAGACAGCTCTGACTAGTTATCCCTACTCAAGCACATATGTGAGGTTTATCTTCGGAGCAGGCAGATAGGAGACCTAGCGTAAGGTGGGTGGATTCTTTTTCAAGTCAAAAGATGCGCTGCTACTGAGAAGGCTACTGAACGGGAGAAGCGTAGGTGACCGGTGACAAATAACCCTGTGTAAGTTGTGGGATCACAGTCCCCTGGGATCACCTGCCTTGGAGAGCTTCAGTGTGGAGAGCAACTCTGGACAGAACGATGACCATCCCGAGCACACTGTTTTGTTGGTGAGACCAGTGCACTTTCAGCTGGTGTGAGAAAAAGCTGACCTTCCCAGCTGGCCATACTGACCATTTATTGAACATCAAGGGGGGGCACGAAGTACCCAACTGACACTGCTGGCTGATGGCAGCCAGCCATGGCTGTGGACGTTACTGCAGAGTAACCACTGAGTTGCAGGCAAGCACCATTACTCTCATTTTACAGCTGGGGAAAGAGGAGCACAGAGAACACAAACGTATCCAGCACATCACCGGAGCCAGGAAGGGAACCTACATCTCAGCGCAGCTCAGTCCGCTGCCAGCAAAGCTGCTTGGACAGAGCTATGGGCATGCACGTGGAGCAGTTACTTGCTGAAAGATGCTAACAGCTTCTGGCCAGAATGATTCGTTGACCATACTCCATTTAGCTGAAAAACTAGAGGCATCTGACTGAGAATCTCTTCAGGTGACATGCCCTACATTTCATGCCACATTAGACACTGAGAAAACCACCTCTGATCAATGGCTGGGGAGGAAGGAAAGAAATAGAAGTGGTGTGTGCTACGAAGCATAGAAAAAAGACTAAGTGCTGATAAAACTTCAACACTTCCAGTAGCAACAGAAAGTTGGTAAGAGCCTGTAGAGCAAGAATATACTGCTTGCTTTTTATTTAATATTTCAACTACTGCTAATGCTGATTTCCTTTTTTTTTTCATTAAATGTGTATTTTATTTATCATGCAATTTATGTGATGTGGTGTTTTCTTTGCTGGATGTGGGAGCTCTTACTAAACAATGTCCAGGATTTTTAATATGTGATGCTGTCTGAAAAGACCGAACTTGCATCCACAGTCTGCAACAGGGTACAGAAAGTACCTTGGTTATTTTGTACTTGTCATATCCAAAACATTTCCTCAGACCTCCATGTTAATCTAATTTCTAGGTGTGCATTTAAAAAACATCCTCTGTGCAGCACCAAAGGTGTAATGCCACCTAGCTGCTCTTGCTCAGTTATTCTCTCAGGGATTTTACAGGGTGAAAATCAGCTAGGCTATTAAGTTACGGAATATAAAGGAACCATATTAACATACAACCAGACTGTGCGTGATCTCTAATCTTCCCACGTGTCTTACACGAGAAAAAAGAGCCCTTTGTCTCTAAAGCCTCATTTATGCTGGGGTTTTGCCTTTCTTTTCTCTCTCGGTTGGAATAGCTGCATCAAGCGCGAAGCTCCCTGGCGGGGAAGAGAAAGCCACAGTTTGCGCTTGCACACGGCCGCTGCTGCATGGACACTTCTGGCTGAGCAAGGGCGCATCCCCGTTCAGCTGAGGCCTGGGATTGCATCTCCACAGCCCGTAGCAGCAGGAGGCTCTGGAGTGGTGTCAGTAAAACAAGGCTGGTGATTTGAGACTAACACATAATATTGTACACCTTCAAAGGGGGCTGCCTAGCAGAAAAAAAAAAAAGTCACTGCACATTTATTTGTTTTATCTGGGCCAGCAGGGAGGTTTTCTGCTGATTTCCATCACAACTGATTTGAGTCACATGTTCAGTGAAGATTAGGACATAATTCAAAATGCTTACAAATTGCTTGGAGATTAGATCTTGGGAGTCCTGCGGCTGTAATTACCTGATGTAAATCTGATGTCGGTGCACCAATCGTTTGGATATTCAGCGCAGTAAATCAGGTAGTACCCCTGGAGGAAGCCATTATAGATACAGAATAACGTGCCAAAAAAAAGCAATTGCAGTGGGAAAGGTCTGCCTCTAGTGAAGAAGGGGTAAATAAATGTCCTAAGGTAGACAAGAAAACAAAGTCAGCACATTACTCATGATAACATTGTATTTGCAATTTCTCTGCTGTAGGAAACAAAATTTTAACAAAACACAAAATATGAAAAAGGTCAATAAAGATAAAAAAATTGAAAATGACTGCAACAAAATAAGATCAGCAACTAATGGGAACAAGAAATACTGCAGATACCCTCATTTTTCTGGTCCTTCAGGACTGCACACAAGGTGGGAAGCTAGAAATCTCATCCAGATTCACTGCCGCCTCGGGAATGTCTCTCTGCCTTCCTTCTCCCTTGTTGGTAAAATGAGGAACTTGTGCCCACAAACAGCATTTTCCTTTTAAGACCTTGCTGTAATGCTGCAGAGGGCCGAGCCAAGGATGCTGTGGAGGCACATGGGAACACTGATGCTCAAACCAAAGTAGTGAGGGGCAGTACCAGTTGCGGTATTCCCCAAATGGGCGTTACTATGCCACAAGCACTAAGGAACTTTGTTCTGGAGAAGACATTCCTGATCCCACCACAAGGACCGATCCCTGAGGGCTTTAGCCCATGGTGGCAGATGGAGTTGAAGGCAGTGTCGAGACCCCTCTGGCTCTCTCATCCCCTGCAGTATATTGCCTAAGCTGTAATCCCCTTTCCCAGCCTCTCCTGCTCCACTCAGAGACCACCGCTCGTCTCCAACACACAGCAGCTCTGTCCTGCTCTGCTCGGACACTTCGATGCAGAGGCAGAGCAATGTTGTTGGCTGCTTGAGGGAGCTGCTTTGCCTCCAGTCCTTCCCTCTCCTCCATGCATTCTTGAACTTTTCTTTCAAGTAAGAAGAGCTAAAACCCTAAGTTCGATATGCTAAACGCCAAGATTTCCATGCAGCTCCAGCACCTAGGGCTTCCTTAGACAAAAGCTGTGCTAACACTAGCGTTAACATGTGTAGGAGCAAATAATTTGTGCTTGTATTGTTTTAATTTTCATACATCTTTGGTTCAGATGGGTGTATCCCTCTTGACGCTTTGGACAATCCATATCATCCTTGGGAGAGTGAAATGGAGAAGTTATATTCATATTTGTTAGGTATTTTCTTATCTGGCCAGTTAAGTTCTGTATATTGTAAAATCTACACTCTTAATTTCTTTCTTTTGCCCTCTTGGGTTTTGGATGGTGCTTATCATACCAGTATATAAGCATTGTTGATAAGTAATCCACATACCGGGTTGCCAATATCAACTTAAGCAAGCTGAGGCATAAAATGTCATAACATTATAAATCATACTGAGCATGTCTGAAAGGGAGTAAGCCAAGTACAAGCGACAACATGTTAATGTATTGACTGCTTTCCAAAGCAAGGTAAGACAGATTTCCAGCAATTAAGACAGTTGTGATGCAGAGGTGCTAAATATTTCTAAATATAGTGAAACCTAAGAGGTATGGAAAATATTTTTCAGGCAGTGGTATCACATTTTTCATATTTATTACAGTATGGAAGGGAATGCTCGTTGGAGTAATGTTGCCAATAATTATTGGTTTTGCCCTTCGGGAATGGGATGCTGGAGTTACGAGTAGGTGAGGCCAGCTTTAGCAATCCAACCTGCCTGTTGAAGTAATATTGACAGATTGGACCTGAACAGCTATGAGAAAAAGTGGGAAACTTGCAAATGGAAACTTGGAGAAGGCAAATTGTATGGAAGAGAGAATGGTATCAAACCACACAAAGTGAGTTTAGGAGGGGAATTTATCCAGCAGATTGGAGTGGGACTTGCACTGCTTTATCCTTTGTCAAAACCAGTTATGTTTGAGTCTCTTCATTTTTACAGCTGATGGAAACAGAAGTTTCTAGCACAAGCTGGCATTTCTCAGCTCCCAGCAAAGTTATTGTTGCCATGGTGCTTCCCGATGCTGCTGTTGCAGGGTAAAGGTTATAGGCCCTTGAACGGTGACTTACCCTGCAGTAACAGAAGGGCAAAAATCAGCCATAAACCTATCTACCATGGGTGCAGTGGATGCAGGACAGAAAGAACCTGCATGCAAAGTATAAGTACGATCGCAGGGGAGCCAGGAGGCATCAGCTTTTTTTTTTGTTGAGGGGGTGAAATCCTGGCATCGCTGAAATCCCACCTCAGAGCAGTTTTGAAAATCCAAGTCAGGATTTCATCCAAGAATCCTTGTTGCGGAGCAACTTGTCCAAGGAAATCTCCTTGGGTCAGTAAATCCAGAAGCCAGATTCAGTTCTCTGTATCTGAACAAGGCCCTAAGTCTTTGTTTTAATACAGCATTTGTCAGCTTGTACTACATAGCTACTTGAGGGTGCACAAACCATTCCTGATGGGTTTTGAAAAAGCAATGAAGATAAAGGGGAGGACATTTAATAGGTTTAAATATTCATGGAAGAGTCTGCATCTCTGCTGGAATTATTTTGCAGTGTGAAAATCAAAGGGGGACTGAAGGCCACCATTTTAGAATAACACAACAAAAACTGGCCTTTTGGATTTAGACCAATGATAAATTTGACCTTTTTCTTTCAGTGCAGTATTGATGACTAATCCTTTATTCCTTTATTATCTTTACTGGCCAAAGGCACTGCATCTGACTAAACCATTGCCAACAGCTTCTTTTTAAATGAGCGAATAATAAATTATTCACCATCTTCTCCATCGTTTATTTTCCAGAAAGAGAAAATCATTTGATGTTGCATCAGATTTCATCTTAAAGGTATTAGTCCAGCTCCTTGAAAATTCCAGAGACCTTCACCCAAATGGGGGGAAACTATAGGTTTGTTCTTTCCACAGAAGGTGGAAATCTTTTCACAGATGTTACCATAATCCACCATGAGTGGGCTCTCAGTCCTCCTCTAGCAGCTTGTTAACTGGAGATGTTTATGCTGCTGCTGTGTCTTCTCCTCTCCAGGGCCCAGATGCAGTAGGTCAGAAAGTAGCAGCTCACATTTTCCAGTCTGGACACTGGAGGTGTTTCCAGTGCTCATGAGGTGTTTTACACCTGGGGCAGCTGGCTGAAGGGCTCAGGGCTGGTGGCTAAGTATGGGGGGCACCTACTGCTGTATCTGCCCATATAGCCCTCTGCCACCAGGCCCTCTCCTGGGTCTAACTGGGAGGAACTAGGGGCCACGAATCAGAGATATTGCAAAGGCGGGGAGGGCTGATGTGGTGCCTTTCCCTTTGAAGGCGGGTTCTGGCCATAACCCAGCTTGTCCTACCCATGCTGGGGAACTGTCTGAACACCCTGGCCCATCCCCTGTGACCCTGGCCAGCCTCCAGAAGAGAGTTATGGACTTCTCCTGAGCAGGGCTGCTCTGAGTCCCTGCAGGGATTTTTCGGCTCCCCTTGGAGGATGGGTGGCAGGGCCTGCCCTGCATCCCTGGCGAGGATGAACCAACATGCTGAATGGTGCCTGAGAACCATTTCCACATGGTCCGGGCTCCACACACTCTGGTTCCTCGCTTGTCCCACCCAGGCATACAAAAGGTGAGGAGGGCTGGTGGTCAAAGTGAGGCCAGGCAGCCAGTCCCCCATGAGGGCGATGCCTTCAGGGCCCTCGCAGCTCACGTGTACACTGAGCTGACTCCACGGCCAGCTGGGGCCATGCACTGGAAAACGCTCCACTGAGCGGTGGGTATGGGCACAATCATTGCAGGGGTCACACAGGTGGGCGAGCCGTGCCCCTCCTGCAGGGGAGAAACACCCTGCTACATTGAGAACACATGTCACAGTCCCTTTTCTCACTCCCTGAAAAGTCCTTGCTGAGGTCCTGTCTGCAGTTCTCACTGCTTTATTGGTACCTGCTCAACCAAAGGCCTCTCTAAGTCAGAGGACACCTCTCTAGAGGTGTCTCCTCTCTTTGCTGCAGCTCCCTTCTTAGGGGCGTGCTTTCAGTTTTGTTAGTTTGTACAAGTATCTGTACCCCAGGTGATAAGCAAAACTATATGCTTTGTGTTACACTAACTACAGACCAGTCAGACCTGAAAGGACTTCCCTGCTATGAAACAGTGGAGTTCCCTTCAATCTGTCTTGCGCACAGGTTGAAATTATTGATGTCCAAACCTGGGGAGATTACACCGACCTCAAACCAGTTTTATTTGCACTGACAATTACCAGCATAGGAGACTTTGCCATAGGTTGTCACTGGAATCACATTGCTGGGGAGCTGCTGGCACCTTTGGCATGCCTGACCACTTGGATGAAGGCTCAGCATGTTCACAAACATGATGGACTTCTACCTGGGGTATCTGTGATGTCCTGCACAAAGCCTCTAATTATTCGGGAGACTTATGGATATCAAATGACATGTCCCAAAGACATCTGCTGCTGAACAGTCTGTGCTAAAATCTGCACATACTTTCTCTTTTTGAGCCAAATCCTGTAGGTTATTTGTGGATTGCACACAGGTAATTTTTAACTTTTACTATTTCTGAGTTGTGTTACACTGATTCTCACTGAATACTTATAGAAGACTGTGCAGTCTATTCTCCATGTACAGTCAACACCAGGGCACAGTCTGGCACCTAATTTTCCTGTGCCCGATTCAAAATTTTTCAGTTACCCGAGACTGGGTTTAAACAAATGTAACAGTTAAAATGTCAGTTCCAAGCAGCAGGCAGTCTGACTATCAGTTCAAAGGGAAAGCAAAACAAAATACCCCAAAATACTTTCAAAAATGAAACGAAGAATTTTAAGCCTCCCTCATCATGATGTCTACAGATGCCCCAGCACCACAAACCAAGGTAGAGCCTCCTCACCCCTCATATTCCTCTGCTCAACCATCCTACCCTGAGATGCTCTGCCCTTCCCCTTTCACTCTTATGGACTCTGCAGTAGCCCAAAAAGGTCAACAAGCCGGGAATATTTAAACAAGGAGAGCAAGTAGCCACTTGTACTGCGCAGGGTGGACCGTCTCCCTTTTGCTAAGAAGGTGTGCACAGTGAGACATGCCTCAGGAACAAAACCTGAGCTACGACCCAGGTCACACACACACCAGCAATGCCGGCAGGCAGGGATGCCAGACCGGCCGCTAAGCCTCTGGCAATACCCGCTGAAGGTGCAGGGCAGAAGGCAGATCTCTTGACTGCAGTATTGCAGTTGTATCTCATCTCCTGACGGAAGGAAGGCTGTAAGTTCAGGAGCTGAGCTTTTTTTCTAGAGCTGATGTCTAGCTGCAGCTGCCTGCGGAGCCCGCCGGTGCAGAGGGTGTGCAGTGGCTGTGCGTGCCACCGGGTGACTGCCAGCTGCAGGGCACACCTTCCTCGCTGCGGCAGGGGGCCGCTCTGTGCCCGATTCCTGCATCACTGGGACTGTGTGAAACCATCAGATAACTGTAACCACTTGCTGGTCCATGGCCCCGTTTGTAAATTCACCTTAAATCATTGTCCAGTGACTGTGATGCGAGCAAGAGAACTCCCTTTTTATTTTAATCATGCAGATTTACAGATCTAGTTATGACTAACACAAAGTTGGAATTAGCTCTCCTTTCCAAGCCACGTGCAAAACATCCTACTTCCATGTTCCTCCAAAGATCTTTGGACAAACTTTTGATGACTATAATTTAAGGAACAAGAAAGATATACATATTACTGAAAAGCTGACAGTTCAGCTGTATAAAACAATAGTAAACCTGTCACATCAGGTTCATTTCCAAGTATTATGTCTAAAAAATTTTGCTCAATCTACAATCCTTGGGTTGTTTGTGGCTCACTTATGAAATTCATCCAACCTAAAGCCTGTTCGTAGGGACACTCTTTCTTTGTGGTCTCTTAGTAGCAGGTTCAGGGTTGGATGAAGACTTCTGGTAGGAGCAGACTCATCTTTCCTGAGCAAGAGATGCAGGCACACATCTGGTGAAAGGATGGGAGAAGGACTGAGGAAACCCTGAGACAGATGGCACCATGCTTAGGTTTGAGGAGTTCTTGAGAAGAGGAGCAATGGAGAGCACAAAGTCTGGGCAGCACTGATTTAAGGCAAAGACAGCAGAAAATCAGAAGGATTCAGTGGCAAAATAAGAAGAGGTGTGGAAGAGACGGCCATACTGAACCATTGGGGCTGCTGAATTTGGACTGGAGATTAATAAGAACAGACGTATTAGAGATAAAAAATAACATGCAATATTAGAAAAGAATTTATTTGGGAGAGCTGAATAGCTGAGACCAAGAGTTTTCATGATACTGAAAGGAAGTAAGTTTGAATGCAACAAGAAGAAATGTCTATTAAATGTAATATAGAAAGAAGATTGAAGTAAAGAGCTCGTTCGGACTGGGAGAAGAGGGATAACCACAAGTTACAGACACAGGCAGGTCCTTTAATAAAGAGAAGAAAAGTCTAAGGGTTTGGAATGCATATTCATTTTCCTATTTCAGTGGATAAATCATATTCCATTTAAGAGAGGCAGAAGGTAGCAGCTGCCCTGGGCGACAGACCACCATTTACTGCACTTTCTTTTGAATGATCCAATACTGGCTTCTGCCAAGGCAGAGTACTGACTGTGAAAGACCTCTGCTCTAATCCAGTACGATAACTTCAGGGTTTCGTAATGTCTCACGACTCATCTAACAACATTACACACAAACTGAACAAGTTAAAAATGATAGAGTAAACTCCCTAGAATAGATAAGCAATTGCTTAACACCAGCATTTAGGAGCAAAGCTCCAGGGTGATACTTGCTATCCCAGGAAGGCTGACACTGTGGATGGCAGCACTAGCAGAAGCCAACTCTGTCAAAGACTACGGTCAAAGGGAATCAGCAACCGCACTTGACTTCTGGCCAGACAGTTAAATACAGACTTCAAGCTGAATCCTTGCTGCCGGGTCAGAAAAGCTCAGCTGCTTACAACTGCATTTGAATAAAGTGGGATTATAGGAAAAAACATACAAATATTTGCAAAAGCATGTGTGTCTGATGCAAATGGCTAAAAATGAAATGCTACTTCTGTATTACTGTCAATCATTGCTGAAAAAAAATTATGCCTTTGACCTCGGATAAATTTAAGGAATCTGAGCTATGTAACACTCAGTCCCAATGCTATAAACACCTAAAGTCAGTCATTCTGAGCATCTAGCACTAGTCAGTAGTGCCTCATTGATTGTTACAAATTTTAGGCATGCTATACAGTTAGCAAAGTAAGAAGGACCAATACAGTTTAGGGATGAAACTGAGTCCTCTTCACATTGCATACAGGAATTATTCAGTGTGCTGTAGTTAATAAAACACAAGCGGTTGAAAAAAGGAAGGAAAAGGAAAGGAACAGGACCTAAGAATGGGTATTTGGTTTTAATTAGTAAAGAAGAACTGTGTAGGGTCGACTCCAAGGCAAAAATTTTTACTCTTCTAAATTCACTACAACAGCAGGCAGGTTTCAAAAGTGTTTTGCAAGTCTATAAATTACTTCCTTACTCCTCTTGTTGTTCTTCCATTGTTTCTGAAACTCTCTGGAAAAATCTGGTGTCTCTCAATGATTACCAGCATCCAGTTGGAACCAACAAAGGAGAATTCTTTGTCACTGGTAAAAAAGGCATTGAATCATGAAAAGCATTTGTCTTTTCTACTGGCTTTAGTAAGTATAGGAACAAACCCCTATACTTCAATTATTATGCATTTTCTAAAGGGAAACCAGGAACAACACTGTTGGGTTTGGTGCATTAACAAGCTGCCTCAGCAAGTCACAATCCATCAGCAAGTTACACTCAGTATATATTGATATTGGAATATTTGTTTCTCAAATGTTTCCATTTTGGTGTATGAACACCAAATAGGTTTTAAATACCCTTAATAACGAAGTATTATTTTATTTATATTTGCTATTAGCTAGCCACTTATTTCTTCCTTTTTGCTTGTAACATGGAAAGGAGATCTCAATGAGAGCTGAACTAAACATGGGGAAAATTTGATTGAATGCCCATAACCAAAGGCGACTGAAGCAAGAGCCTAGAACCAGTTGTTAATATCTTTCCCGCCATCACCTGCCAAACTGGGCAAATTCATTGGAAAGATGGGGATTTGTTTTTAAAATATTTTGCTCTTTCACAGCCAAAGAAGGTAAAGTGAAGCTAATAGAGCAAAGGAAATATGCCCCCTGTACAGATCCCTGTTGAAATCAGTACCATCCCATACAGACCCACAGTTTGTCCTCAGACACTATACAGCCAGGATCCTGAAGTCCAGGATATACAGCATGATGGACCTTTTGTCTAAAAAGCCAAACACTAATACTTGTAGCAGCCTCCTTGACTGGGAGTGCTATGTATCTACAACAGCAGGAGGCAGGACTCATTTCTATATTTAACTTAGGCAATCCTATTTTTGGAAAATAGATTTGTTGAGTGAAGGAATTGACATAAATTGGATGTATTGTAGGAGAGGGACAGTAGCAGCAGGAGGTGTCGCGTGTCTTGACCTCAGTAAGATTTTTTACACTGTCTCACATCTCAAACTTATAAGTAACTTGGGGTTTCCTGGTTTAGAGGATGTTATTTTAAGCGGCCAGGAACTGTCTGGGAATGGGAACTTGGAGCTATCTTGGTGAGAGAGAGGCTCTGACGAGAAGCCAGGGTGCAGGGATGAGATATGGAATTAGCTAAGCAAAAAAACTAGCATGAGCAAAACCTTTCGCTCAGGCTGCAGACTGAAATCAATGCCAGGCCAGCTATCTCAGTTGAAACCCTAACTAAACTTGGTCCAGATTTATACTTGTATGAGGATTAGAGGACAGGACAACACAACTAGATGGATTGTGGTGATGACAAATGTGCAGATCTCACGGTGCTTCGTGCTTACCTCTACTACTTGATAGTATCTAAAGATAGTATTAAAGATTATGAGAATGTTTGTTCTTTTATCTAAGCAACGGTGTGTCAAAGGCTTAGCCAGCCAAAGCATATATTTCAGCAAGGTATCTCACTCTCTTCTTCTCCAGAAATAACCACTTGATATTTATGAAGACAGATCACTTTGTTCCTATTGCTAAACTGTGGGTGTCTGCCAAAAGCATAAAATGTGTGCCAGAGTAACTTAACCAGACACTATGCTATGCACTTCAAAAAGCTCACTGCTCCACTGGAGCAGAGAGTTCAAAGAGTTCACAGAGGCTGAGAGTGTGAGCAGAACAAAAGGACACAGCTACATTAAAAATGGTACAAAATCCAAGAATGCACAAATCTCTGCTCTTAAAACTGCACTTAGAGAAAGTGTAATTATTTTCCATAAGTGGTCCACATGGGGCTGAGAAATGACCAAAGGAAACCAGACATCTGGTAAGCTATCCCTCTCCAAAGCTAAATCATGGTCAGACTGTATCTGACCAACATACACTAGACTCTAGAGTTGCAACTAGAGTTGCAAGACACATTGCTAATAGTCCTTAAAATACTCTTAACTGGCTTTTTCCACTGTAGTAATTCCTTCTTTTCCTCTTTGATACCTGAACTCCTGCTCTGTCTCCATTTTGCTCTTCCAGACTACCTGACTTTGTCCTTTCTTTGTCCTTCCTTCTCCAGATTCCCACCTCCTTTATGGCTCTTCATGTGTTTTTTTCCCAACTAGGAGCTGCCCCTCTCACTGCCCTACCACTGCGCTCTGTCTCTCTTTCATTGTAGCTCTTTCACCTTTGTCCCTCTCCCTTTGCAGTGATGGCTGTGCATCTTTAGCAACAGGATTGCTCCTCTTGGGCTTCCTAACATGTCTTTGTTCCCTCCACAGCAGCTTTTCTGGACCCTATAGCCAGAAAGTACTCAGCAATGACACAGGATTAGTATGGTTTATATTGACTTGTACATGAAAATGCATCATGCTTCCTGTACTATTTAATTTCACATTCTGTTGGCTTTGCACTGCCTGCAGAGTGTCACGTTTCAGTAAACTACAAACTCTTTGCGTAATTGGGACATATAAAAGCATTGATCTACACAGTTGCTGCAATAGAAGCTGGCTGTTTTTTCCAGAGCAACATTGGGCACCTGTGGACATCAGGGGAGGTGCAGATCTCCTGGGTTTCCTCTCTCTCAAGTGTCCATGCAATTGGTTTGTGTGAGGGAGGAACAGGCCAGGTACCTGGTGGTGAAGGCTTTCCGGTACCAGCCTCTAGCTGGGGAGCACGTCCTCGGGGACCTGTGAGCATGTGTTCAGGGGCAGGGGCAGCAGGCTCCCTGCTCCCACGCACAGCGAGCAGGCTCCCAGCTGCTTCCCTGGTCAGCCTAAGCAGCCATGTCTGGCAGAGGGGGTCACAGAGCAGGAGCAAAATTTTGGGGCTACAGGAGACTGATACGCACCTAAGGACACAGGTGCATGAGGTGACAGCCAGCTGCAGGAGTCTCACCCTCAGCACATGAGACTTGACACATCTGGGTTGTTTATTCTGCTACATGAAGTAGTTTGAGATTGTAAGCTATGTGTTGCTGTAAAAAAAAAAATCTGTGAGAAAACTGAGGTTGTAAACTAAAGCAGTTTCTCTCTAGCTCTGTTTTATAGATGCTCCTGTCAAAAACAGTTGTAAGTCCTGCCTCTGCTGAGAGTGCTTCTTTCACCATGCAGCGGAGTAATGGTAGAAGGATTTTTGACCATTTCACCACCGCCCACAGAGTTCAGAAGCACAGCACCAGGCCATCTTCTTCCTTATTTGTTACTATGCAAAGAAATGCTCCAAGAAACGGAAAGATTCAGCAATAAACCTCTGCAGCAGTTTAGACCTGTTGTGTATTGGGAAAGTCTTCTTCATAACTGAAATGGCCAGAAACACTACATATATTTTTTTTTCCAAAACAGTAAAAAATGTTAAAGCTGAAAATTATAATTTCTAAATCCTTAGGCTCACACTTTGAAGAACATTGGTTGAAATGTCTTACATTTGGAAAGGTAGTAATCCAAATTTCTTCTGAACCTGTATGACCTCATGGCATCCGTGGCAGTACTTACACACAGAGAGGAACAGAATTTGAAATGGCCAGGTCAGGTCCTGAGTTTGTGCTCACATTAAAATGATCAGAGGATTTAATATCTTCTTTTTTTTCTACGGAAAACCACTACCATGGGCTGACCCTGAGTCACAGTCATCTTAACTCCCTCCCAAAACATGTCAAAAGATTTCCTAACACTGAAAGTTGCTAAGCGAAACACACAGAAAGTGTGAGTATTAAAGTATCCCTTGATCCTTGTATTTACCCTTCTCACATCATCACCTTTTCCCTTCCATTTCTTCTCACTCCTGCCCCACCTTCTGCCGTAGCTGTTTTTAACAATTCTCCTACTTGTCCTTTCCTGTGCTACTCTGTGCTACCTGACCTTTTTATCTCTTCCCACCTTCTAGCCCTGACTGTATGCCTCACAGTGTTTTTTATTTCTCTGCATTCAAGACAACTTGTATTTTTCTAATCCATGCTGCCAGGACTCCAGCTAGGAGGCTGTTTCTTCCCTGTTGAGTACCCTACCAGCCAGAAATGCATGAAAGTCCTGCTCTGCCCCTACAGTGCCAGCCTGGACAATACTTGGCTGGATTGCAGGCTTACATGCTTTGGTCCTGCTTTATAGCCTCAAATGAACCAGAGGAACTGCTCTACATGGGCAGACTCTAAAGATGTTAGCTGACAAACTTTATGTTTGTCACAGATAAACAGATAAACGCATTTCTCAGAAACAACTCCGCCAAGTTTAAATTGCTTTTCCTGGGAACAGCCAGACACACATCTCTACGCTTTAGTAACCTTAGCCCAGGCCAAGTTTGAAAACATGAATGCTTTAATGATTCTTTTTTTTAAAAAAGGTTCTAAAGAGAACCAAACAAACACAAAGAACTCAATAGCATAATGTAAATACAATGTCTTTTTCCCTCTCCTTCATTGTTCACAGGAGCATCACAAGTTTTATAGACACACGTGCATGGTCCTGCCCCCGATGTGTGACAGGAGTCACTGGAAGGTTTGCTTAGAACAATAGTGTTCAGAGGGTTTTTTGATGCACATCTCTAACAGGAGACCACGCTGATGTGACTAGACCGCTTTGAGTAGCCTAGCTAGCTTATTCAGAGCTCTCTTGAGCCTTCCTGCCCCATACCAAATGATGACATGAAGGCCTAGCTCAAGGGGATTTGGCTTTCTAGGAAAGCCACCCAGCCCATCTTTACCAGTACGTCAAAGTGCTGCAGGTCATCACTCTGCCCGAAGATCTGCTCCAGCGTAGTCCTGCCTGGGAATCGATCTGTTCCTTAACATCTCTGATAAGGCAAACCTTCTTTCTCTAGTAGACAACACATCTCTTTGCAGACAACCTTGATACAGTGACATTTTCCAAAGACGTTTCTGGAAGGCAGTCTCCCAGCATGGAAAGTGTTGGATTAAGTTGGTGAACTCTGGCACAGTTATATGCAAAACGGTGTCTTATATATGGCAAAAGTTGACTGTGAGTGTTGCCACTCTATAACAGGTTTATAGAGAGTAATTAGGAAGGAGGAGGTCAAAACCAACTTCCTTCAAATGTGACATTTTTCATTGTTATTGCAGGTCACATTTTGATGCGCCTTTCTAGGAACGGTGAAACTTTCTCCCCATCATTAGGTATTAATACAGTAGCAATTGATGTTTCCAAAGTTCACAGCTAGATAGAATTTAGATGGGTCTTAAAATGAGTTTGGATCTATAGAAAAATATATACATTTTTCTTCTTATCAGTTGACTTTTCCCATCTTCCTGCACTGGATATTTTAACCCAGTTTTAGTATTAATTTTTTTTACAAAATAATTTCATTGCTATTGTTGTACCTATGAGATGTTCCAAAAATAATTACAATGTCAGCTGAGTGGTCAGCAAAGATTAACACAGCTTTTATGTTCAAATGGGTGTAGGTGTACATGAATTTAATTATTTGACCAAATTCATTAAGGATGACCCTACTGACCAATTCACCTGCTACATTTAAATCAACATCTAGAGGGAAAGAAAGAAACTTCAAGGTATGTAAGTTAAGAATAGTCTCTTGATTTATAGTTTGAAAGTATTTCTTTATCATAATTCTTCTTGACCAAAATGACTCTAATTTTGAAGGAGATATCAAGAATATAACTTATAGCAAGGGAAATAGGTGCAGTGTGTGGGATGGAGTTTATTTCATAAATTTTTATTCTTAACTGAGCTCCCCAAAACTTAGAAATTACCTAATTGTATAATCTTTTGAGTACACAAAGGGGCTTGTGAAAATTTGTCCTGTTGTCAAACTTTATTTATTGGCTCAATAAAAAGGTGCTGCCTCCCCCCATAATGGCTGCCTCTCTTATGATAAGAAATCAAAAAAATAGACTTGGGGACCTTGAAAGAGCCAGGTCCGTAACAAATTTCCCACTATGCATATGGAATGAACCTTAACACTTTTCCCTTGCTTTTTATTTCCTACTTAAAAGAGCAGCCCCAATAAGGGGATACTACAGACATCCCATGATTAAAACAAGTAATTTCCTTGTTTGGTAAAAGCATTATTATTTTTAAGTAAAAACATTTACTGAAACTCCTGTATATAATTTAATCTTTTTTTCTCTCTGTCTTAGTATAGCCCTTTATAACCCTGCTTTTCCAATATCAGCAGTGGGAATCTGGTAACGCAAAACCAGATCTTTACATCCTCATCAGTCTTATCAAAGCTCAGTGGAGTTTGGTGCTCAGAATGTATCTTCCAATAAGGCTTTAAACTCCCAGGATATCAAGTGTTGTAACTTCCTCACTGGGCCCAATCCTCACATAGGTACGATCAGAGAGACCTACTCATGCCTTGATGACAGCCTCGTGGCTGGCACTTCAGGTCTGTGCCCTGGGACTGCAATTTGAACAGTGCTCTGCAGAGCAGCTGGGACTGAGCACCCATCAAGCCTTTGTGTATTTATCAGTGACAGGTAAGTAGGAGTGACAGAGAAGTTTCAGAGCAAATGTGAATACTGCTTTAGCTATGGCCTCTGTGGCAGAGATGGAACTCTGTGAAAAAACTTCTGCGACCTGCTCTGCGTGTACTGTGCTTCCCTTTACTTCTGGAGGACAGAACAGACATTCTGTGTATGGAGCTCAGGCCAGTGGCCCGACTGCAAGACAACAAATGTCATCTGGAATCATAAATCATAATACTGTGCAGCACACAAGCATACAAAACCTTCTTGAACAACCAGATTAGGAAATTACAGTCTTAGGTGGCACAGTAGGAGTGGTGGGTGTGATGGGGAATGGAGAGCAGGAGCATGGCACACAATAATGCCTATCTGGGAAGAAAACCTGGAGTATAAATCCAAACCCATAAAGGACTGTAAAGCTGCCTGCTAATGACAAAATAGCACAAATGAATTGGCATCAGACAGAAATATGTTAACAGGCATGTTGTCATGAAAAGAAGTGAAGATAAAAGTCTTAAGTTACCTCTGCAGAAATTCTCCCAGTCCGAGAGATAAAAGGAAAATTTATGTGGGTACACTTTGGGCTGGGCAAAAACCATAGGTTTCTGTAATGTTAGCCCACTTCCTAATGGGAAAGAAGTTTATAGATAGGATTATTTGTGCTAATAGTTAGGAAGGCAATCAGCTAGTATTCTATTATGAGAGCACAATTAGGAAGGTATTTAATAATGCTAGAGGAGACTGCAAGGAAGCAAACTCCATACCAGCACTGGGTACGTGAACATTTTACACTTCTGTGGCAAAGCATACAAAGAGATGTTTTGTTGACTATTCATACATTAATTTGATGAACGTGGGTAAAAAAAGAGAAAGTGAATCTAGTATTTTCACTGAAGAGAAGAAATTAGATATTAGTATTACTGGAACTCACTAGGATGAATCGCAGAAAGTTAAACTCATTCACTGGGGAGCGAGGAACGCACGAGAGAGGCAGAGCGAATGGCCAGCCTCTGTTAGGGATATCACTACCAGCTCTAGAGGGATATCACTACCAGATTCAGAGTTACTGGTAAGTCCAAACAGCAGGAGAGAGGATGCAAATGTGTTACTGTGCAGCTGGTGAAGGCCAAAAGGAATCTGGTTAGGGTCTATTGCAAAGGATCGCGGTAAAGCAAAACAGAGAACAGGATTTGTTACTTGTCAAATACCTGCATGTTGTGTATCGGGAGATTAATGATAGAGGTTTCATGAGGCCAATAATGAAAACATCTTTACTTATTGACACTTCATGATGGTGATTTTCTAAGACAAAAGGATAAAATAAGTATTTCTATGGGGAAAAAAAATAATCTCTGGGTTGAATCTGGTGGTTATTATACGGTCTGATTATATTCACTATTAGCATGGAGAGTACCACTTAGAAATATATAGATATTCTTCAGACTCAATCTAATCTCTGTTTATCCACTTTGTGTTTCAAAAAACACAACTAAACCTCCTTATGAACCAATACAAAATACCTCTAAAAATTATGAGCAAATCAATTTGTAAACTACTTACTCTTTTGGGGCCTGCATCCACCTGCATTTCTCTGGAGGCCTGAGGTGCTTTTCTCACTGATTGCAAGTAGGCACAGCCACGTGAAAAGATGACCAGCTTGTCCGTGTAAATGCTGCACCCGCTCAACCAACCAGGCAGTACAGGTGGGCTTAAAAAGGGACCACATGAGCCACATCCTGCAAAGCTGGGGAGAGGGAGAGTGTTTTTCTTTCTCCTCCCAACTTAGTTTTGGAGAGAGAGGAACTGGCCAAAACAAATGTAAAAATCTTATGCAGGGATATTGTTTTCAAATGCTTCTGGTTTCCCATTCTTTTGCCAGGAAAGCCTGCTTTCCCTGAACTTTTTAGAAAGATGTCAATTTGTAGAAAATCAAGTACAGGCACATCAAATGGGTCACCTGCAACCAGGGATCCAGCTGTGTCTGAAAGAGCAGCCTACTTAATGTCTGTCAGATTCACCTGAGTGCACTTCAGAAGTGAAAACAGCAATTTTTTTAATATATACTAACAGGGTAAGAGATCATGGTTTTGATTGGAAACAAAGTTGCAAGAGAAGAAAATAAATAACTAAATGTAACTCTAGGTGGTATTTGAAACTGAAATGCCTCTTTACATTGCTGGTGTCTCAGCTACTATGGGCAGTAGGGGGGGGGCAAATGCAGCACCCTGTTTTTTACACCACTATCTTCAGGATTAGTTTTGTAGGTCAGTAAGACAAGGCCTTCCCCCCCGACACTATGCATGGTGGCCTCTCCTTTGCTCCCTCACCACTCTGTCTTTCTCACTTCTGAGAGAAAAGCAGCATTAAGGTTTATGTGGCATTAGATTGTGATGGCTTCCTCTCATCATATTTTGTGTCCCAGCTTTGGTTTTTGAAGGTGGACTGCAAAATGGAAATGCAGCGAACTCTTTCATGTGGGTATGAATGACACTGCAAGTTGGAACCTGGGCAGAATCAAGGAAGACTACAAAGCCCTGGGGGTGCAAGCAAAAAGTATTGGTTCCCAAGTTATCTTTTCTTCCATTTTACCAGTTAGGGGAAAGGGTGCAGCCAGAAATAGATGTATAATGCAAATCAACTTCTGTTTTTGTGGCTGGTGCTGTCATGAGGGTTTTGGCTTTTATGACAATGGGACATTCTTCGATGACTACAGCCTGTTAGGGAGGGATGGGATTCACCTGTCTAGAAGAGGCAAGGGAATCTGTGGCAGCAGGATGGCCAACTTGGTGAGGCGGGCTTTAAACTGAAGGATTCAGGGGTGGGGTCCAAAGTGGCAACGCCCACGCCATTGCAACCAACTGGGGAATAAGCCAGGCCAACCCGAGCGGCGACAAATTTCCTTAGCTGCCTCCCTATGAGAGGATGAGAACCAGAAGACCAACCACCTCAACCGTATGTATACCAATGCACACAGCCTGGGGAACAAACAGGAGGAACTGGAGCTCCACGCCCAGTCAGAAAGTTATGGTATCATAGGAATGGCCGAAACATGGTGGGACAACTCACATGACTGGAGGATTGCGTTGGATGGCTATAGGCTGTTTCGTAAAGACAGGCAGGGAAGAAGAGGAGGAGGAGTCGCGCTGTATGTTAAGGAGAACCTTGAATATATAGAAGCCAACTATGGTAATTGTGGAAGCCCTATCGAATGCCTCTGGGTCACAATCAGAGGAGTTGTCTCCAAGGGGGATCTTACAGTAGGCATCTGCTACCAACCTCCAAACCAAGACGGTAAGGCCAAAGAGGCAATATTTGCATCACTTAAGCAAGCTTTGGGTCAACAGAACCTGGTTCTTATAGGTGACTTCAACTACCGAGACATTTGTTGGAAGAACAATGCAGCAGCTCACATGTCATCCATCAAGTTCCTGGAATGCGTAGAGGACTGCTTCCTCATACCAGTGTTAGATGTGCCAACCAGGAATGGGGCACTGCTGGACTT
>VYZW01003082.1:19089-47297 GCA_013401315.1 Balaeniceps rex | reverse complement strand
AGATTCACAGACCAGATGTCCATTTACATAGGAGTATTAACCCTCGTCCCCCCTGAAAAATTATAGACTCAATTCCTCAGTGTAATTACTATTTTAAAGCTCTTTGCTAGGCCATCCCCCTGCCCTCTTCCTACTGCTGCTCTGAAATTCAGCACAATGAATGCAAAGATTGGGACATACATTTGAAAATAGGAAGAGTTCACATTCGCATATGATCTTTCTGGAAAGGATTTAAAGTTCTTTTCCTGAAATGGATATTATTTAAACTTTCTGTTTGTTATCAGAAACAAGGGGTCACATTTGACCAAGGTCCAACAGCCCCTTAAACATTCAGGTAGCCTGATCTACATGTCTATTTGATCTCTTTTGGTGCTTTCATGAGATCTACAGTTCATGACTTTTGTTTTCATGGCAAAACAGTGATCACTCAGCTTTTTTCTCACAAATGATTCTGATATTAGATTTGCATTTGCATTCCTTTGAGTAAGGATCAAGAATTATTCTCTTGTATTCCCTGGGTGACATCGCACAATCATCATGTATTTACCTTGAAACTCTACTGTTTATATCCTGCTCAATTTGTTTTCTACTCTTCTTAATTTTCCGTTGATGTGCCATGTACATTTCCTTCAACCAATGAGCCAATGACAGGCATTAGTTAATCATGTTAAATGATGGTTGGCTTTGTTACATGTCAAAAGGTTGTGTTTGCATTTGAAGTGGGGACAGAAATTCAGCAGGGTCACAAACTAATAAAAGAAAGACTGTAATGTATCAACATTATGATTTACAACAAGCTTAGCATTGCTATATTTGTTCTTACCATTTTCCATTCCCTAGAACAATAACCATTTATTTATTCTATATAGAACAGAACATCAACAAGCATGAGTGAGATAACAAATTCTGCATGGTTTGGGTTGTTTGGTCCTAAAATACTGTTGGCTTTTTTTTCATATTTTCACTGTTTCTGGTTTTAATATGCCTAGTCTTTTTGCTCCTCTGCTTTCTTTTCCTTTTCACATGTGAGCTTCTTTGTTCTCCTGGTTCTTCTTTGATATCTCTAGATTTCTTTTCAGCATCCTCTAGTTAGTGGAATCAATAGGGTTTTGTTGTCAGAGCCCTCTTATACTCATGACTTACTTTATATTTTTTGCTGTCTTCTTTCAGCTAGTATATTTCACAGATCATTTCCAAACCTACTTCTCAGGCCTTCACCTTTCTCACTATTTTTCAGCCAAGTATTTCCAGTCTCTTAAGTCATGTCTCTTCAAAAGTAAAACAACAGTCCTCACTCTCTGCTTACAGCCATGAGACCTTTTGCATTATATCCACACATACACAAAGCACTTAGGCCCAAGAAAGGCAGTTAAGCTGAAATAACACAGTTGTGCTTTTGATTTCCCTGTTACAAATAAGAGGTCATTTGATGTTTTCTGACTGTTTTAACACACCAGTTTTGTGTCTCAATCCAGAGCATCATATAGAAAGTCCTTTCTTCTCACCTTTCTCCTTAACCTCATATCTTCTAGAAAAGGTGACATTGGATACATCTTGTCAGACTACAACTATAAGATAGCCTCTCCCCTACCCCAATAAACAATGAGGAGAAACAGAGAAAGTTAAAGAACAACTCATCTGACCTGTTTGGGATATCTGCTTTCCTACTACTCTAGAAAAGCCCATTTTTCTTTGCTGACTGTAAAAGGTGACAGAGAGCACAGATGTGGCTGTCCACACCTGATTGGTTTAACTTGATCCTTGCTCTCTTACTACATCATACACTATCCTTATTCAGTGTCCTGTAGTTCCATGTTTTTTTCAGAAGGGTATTTCCTTAGATTTTTTTTTTCTCCCCTGCTTGTTTAGCTTCCTTGGAATCTGCCACTGCTTGCCTTCAACTAAAATATTTCTGCAGTTGATTGCTTGTGATTCTCTACCAAAAACTCCATCTCTTCCTAGTTTCAAATATATTCTTTAAATTTTTTAATGAATATATTTTTTCTTATTCCCCCAACACACCTTGTGTACTTTTCCCTAATCTAAGCATCTACTGCACTGTTCAGCACCTAATCTTTGCTTGCACTGACAAATGTTCCTAGTTATTTAATAGATGCAAGTTTTCACATACCAGGCTTGTAACGTGCCATCAAAATTCACAGTAATTTACTGTATAATAATATTAAAAGAAAGACATTATAGAAAACATGCTGAGGAGTTCTCACCTCTCTTTTCCCAATAAACATTGAAAATTTTTTCTTCTTCATTTTCTTCTTGCTTTTCTCTCTTAGGTGATGTCTCTGGTAACTCAGTTCTGTTTTCTATTGCCTGTTACTTCATCACCGATCTGTAATCGATCAGAATCGGACTGAAGGGGAATACTGGGTGAGGCAGAATAGCATCTCTCTTGGGGCTACAGTGCAAATGCAGTAAGACTTGATTTTACAGCATGATCATTGGGGGAGAGGATAGACTAAGGAAGAGAGTACTGACCTATGACTCCAGCGGGTTTGGATGTAATTCCCTACTCTGCAGAGAACGAATATCACTGGTGGTTGAAATGTAAGGCTGAGTAATTCTTAACTCTTCAATAGACTACTGTTCACCAGTTTTGCAGTTCTCATCCCCAAATTCACAAGGCTGTCAGATGCTATGGCTGCTTGTATATGAGTAAATAAAACTGTGCCAGGGATTGCTGTCAGGCACTGGCACTGTCTCACCTGTGCTACCGCTTGGTTAGACCAACCCCGGCATGGTGAGGCCCTGTGCCAACTAGCACTGTCCAAAACAATGCCCAGTTCCCATCCACAATTGGAATCACAGGATGATAGAATCATAGAGTGGTTTGGGTTGGAAGGGTCCTTTAAAGGTCATCTAGTCAAACCCCCCTGCAACGATCAGGGACATCTTCAACTAGATCAAGTTGCTCAGTGCCCCATCAAACCTGACCTTGGATGTTTCCAGGGACAGGGCATCTGCAACCTCTCTGGGCAACCTGTTCCAGTGTTTCACCACCCTCATCATAAAAAATTTATTCCTTATATCTAGTCTAAATCTACCCTCTTTTAGTTTAAAACCATTTCTGCTTTTCCTATTGCTACAGGCTCTATTAAAAAGTCTGTTCTCATCTTTCTTATAAGCCCCTTGTAAGTATTGAAAGGCTGCAATAAGGTATCCCCGCAGCCTTCTCTTCTCCAGGCTGAACAACCCAACTCTCTCAGCCTTTCCTCATAGGAGAGGCATTCCATCCCTCTGATCATTTTTGTGGCCTTCCTCTGGACCTGCTCCAACATGTCCATGTCTTTCCTGTGCTGAGAACTCCAGAGCTGGATGCAGTACTCCAGGTGGGGTCTCACCAGAGCGGAGTAGAGGGGCAGAATCACCTCCCTCGACCTGCTGGCCACGCTTCTTTTTATGCAGCCGAGGATACGGTTGTCTTTCTGAGCTATGAGCGCACATTGCCAGCTTATGTCCAGCTTTTCATCACTCCATCACAGAAGGCTGGTCAGGCAAGACTTGCCCTTGGTGAAGCCATGCTGGCTGTCTTGTATCACCTCCTTGTCTTCCATGTGCTTTAGCATAGCTTCTAGGAGGATCTGTTCCATGATCTTCCCAGGCACAGAGGTGAAGCTGACGGGTTGGCAGTTCCCAGGGTCCTCCTTTCTACCCCTTTTTAAAGNCCTCCCTCGACCTGCTGGCCACGCTTCTTTTTATGCAGCCGAGGATACGGTTGTCTTTCTGAGCTATGAGCGCACATTGCCAGCTTATGTCCAGCTTTTCATCACTCCATCACAGAAGGCTGGTCAGGCAAGACTTGCCCTTGGTGAAGCCATGCTGGCTGTCTTGTATCACCTCCTTGTCTTCCATGTGCTTTAGCATAGCTTCTAGGAGGATCTGTTCCATGATCTTCCCAGGCACAGAGGTGAAGCTGACGGGTTGGCAGTTCCCAGGGTCCTCCTTTCTACCCCTTTTTAAAGATGGGTGCAATGTTTCCCTTTTTCCAGCCACCAGGGACTTCACCTGACTGCCATGACTTTTTAAGTATCATGGAGAGTGGCTTGGCAACTACATCAGCCAATTCCCTCAGGACTCTGGGATGCATCTTGTCACGTCCCATAGACTTATGTATGTTCAGGTTCCTCAGGTGGTCATGAACTTCTTTGAGAGCAGTCACCTTCTTTGAGAGCAGTCACCTTCTTTGGAGGGCGTGAGTGATGTGGAAATGTTGTGATGCCTGGCTGTGTTGTTTCATCTAGACCCAGTGACACGGAAGAGTCCCTTTCCTTACTACTGAAGGCATGCTCAGCAGCTCTGAAGGATGCAGCTGGGTGACCTAGAGTAGGTAAATACAGACCGCACCATAGTCCCTCTTTGAAATCTGCTTCATATTATATTATCCCATCATTTGAGAGCGCTTCATAGCATAGATTCTGTCCTCTGATACTTTCTGTAAAACAGATTAATGAGACCCAATAAATAATAATGAGTCTGACACAGTAGTTAAGCCTCAGTTCAAAGTAACATCTTTCATCTTCAAGAAATTTTTTGGTAGAGCAGGAAGAGTCGCAGTTCCAGGGTTTAGACTCTTTGATAATGAGACACACAAGCAGTTTGCCATGGTTCATTAATAAACAGCTTTTTCATCATTGGTCCAGTGTTAGTGATTAAGTGATATACTTATTCCTTGATTAAACTTTTTTTTCCAACTTGCCAAAGTTCTTGCGGGTTTCCATGCATCATTGTCATAGCTGCACTGTTCTCCAAAGACCTAATTTACCTGATTTTACAGCTGAAAGTTTCTATAATTCTAAAAACCCAGGTGTTCAAAACCTGTTCCTTTTACTCTAAGTCAGAACTGTTAGACTTGCTGCTGCTACTCTGAAAATTACGACCAAACAGGCAAAAAACTAGAAAGCATAGACCATCCTACAGATAAAAATGAAGGACAAATACATGAGTGCTGCCCATTTTTTGTTTTGCTAAAATAAAAAGCTCTCCTGAAGACATGTTGCTTTCCAAATGATGTTTAGTTTTATTGTGCTATCTGCAAATTAATTGAACAGCTTATAAAGAAATGGACATACTTGTTTATGGATAAAAACAGAGGAGTAATTTCTTTCCTTCTGCTTGTTTTCAGTATAGTGGGTTTGTTTCACGGCAGAACTGGGACATGTGGCATCCAACCCTGGTGGCTGAGGCCCTGTTTGCAATCGCAAACATCTTTAGCTCCCTACGCTTGATCTCATTATTCACTGCAAATTCTCACCTGGGACCTCTGCAGATATCTCTGGGAAGAATGTTGCTGGACATTTTGAAATTTCTCTTCATATACTGCCTTGTGCTGCTAGCTTTTGCAAATGGATTGAACCAGCTGTACTTCTACTATGAGACAGATGAACCCGGCAACTGCAAAGGAATACGATGTGAAAAGCAGAATAATGCATTTTCAACGTAAGTGGCTGATCTATTTCTATCCTCCCCCTCTGCCCCCAATATTTTAATCACTTAGATGTTGTTTACAGGAAAGAGGCTGTCTGTTTTCTATTGGTATTACAGTGGTGTCCTGACAGACACATCTGAAGTTACCCTAATAAAAAAAAAAATACTAACATTACATCACTCTGTAATAATGTTCATCCCATACCACAGTGAAGTCTGTACAATTCAAGATATCTCAAAAGATAAAAAGATAAAATAAAGAGAAAGGGGAGATAATGTGATATTAGAAAGTGCATATTCAGAATAAGGAAAAAAGGTCACCAGATCAGAGCTTGCTTATTCAGGCAGCTGTCGCTCTGCATTTCTTCTGTGTCTGCTTGTGGGCATTAGATAAGTTTGGTGTTCTAAAACATGAAGAGTCCTTGTAAATGTGATAAACTGAGGCAGGAAAAAACATTCGGTCCAGGCTTCTACTGACCCAGAGTCTACTCCACACAATCAAATACTGTATTCAGGTTTCTGGTTTAAAGTTTATTTATTTTTCTTTCACTTAAAAATCAATTTTACTTCACTCTGTTCTGTAGTTCATCGATAGTACCAAAACAGTACCAAATGAATACTAATTCTCTATCTCATCTTTCATCTTCCAATCTGAATCAAATTCCTGCTGTAAATACCTGTTCCCTATTACCTTCTGTGAAACATATCTAGGCTGTTTTTAAAATATATTTATTACCAATGGCTTCCTTCTCAAAGTAAATAATTTTATAAAAATGACACCTTTTATATCATCTCAATCAAGTAACTTTGCTCAGGCATGGTGTATTTATCTTGCATATTAATAACATCTTATGCAGGTCTAAACTGTGTGATCTGAACAGAAAAGCACAGGGAAATTTTTCAGAGCTGAACATTGAGGGAAGCAATATTATTCATCTGGGAAATAGTGGGGACTACTGCTACTAGTGTCAGAAGATGGTGTCAAGGCAAACTGTGATGCCTTATGAGCCTTTTCTGCAACTGTGAGCAGGGGAGGATAGTGGTTGTTCAGTTTGTGCTCAGACAAGTGTAAACCATACAAGAGACTCCAGAGCAGTGCTTTACCACTCATATGCACTGTATAACAGCAGCAGAGATTCAGGACCTAGAGTTTCAGTAAATAAAAGCATACTGCCCTCTCGGGTATCTCTGTAGGACAGCACTGTACTGAGTTGCATGACAAAGTTATGTTTCAGAGATGATATCACGTAGTGGGAAAGGGGGGCTGAAGGGTTAAGTTTTGCCCAATTCTGGACAGCGGGTCCCAGCATGTAGGACCGCCCAGGGTGGTACACGTCCCTGCAGTTCAGCAGCCTTCCTGCTCCGGGTGCAGTGGGGACAACACTGGTGGCCCACACATCTTGTCCAGGTAACCTGCTTCTGATGTCGGGGTGAAGGAGCAGGAGAGAGGCCATGGGGAAAACTCACTCCAATTAACCTCACGATATGGGACCAGACAAGCAGAAAATTTTGCTCCAAACTTTTCAGGAGCAACTGGGCTAACCAGGGCCCATGCTTGTGACGCTATAGTGTAGCTGAACATTGTACAAAAGTGAAATTATGTCAAGTTATCTAGTTGCAGATAATTTTTTTTAAGTTGGCTATTGTTATTCAGCTTCCTAGCTGTTGTCCCAAACTTCTCTAAACGAATATCATATCGTTTAGTTATAAAAGCACAAGTTTCATTTGAGAGCGGCATTTTTGTCTTTCTAATGTCTCCATTCTTTGCAAAACAAAATATATAGAATCATAGAATCATAGAATGCTTTGGGTTGGAAGGGACCTTTAGAGGTCATCTAGTCCAACACCCCTGCAGTGAGCAGGGACATCATCAACTAGATCAGGTTGCTCAGAGCCCCATCCAACCTGACCTTGAATGTTTCCAGGGATGGGGCCTCCACTACCTCTCTGGGCAACCTGTTCCAGTGCTTCACCACCCTCATTGTAAAAAATTTCTTCCTTATATCTAGCCTAAATCTCCCCTCCTTTAGTTTAAAACCATTAGTCCTTGTCCTGTCACAACAGGCCCTGCTAAAAAGACTGTCCCCATCTTTCCTATAGGCCCCCTTTAAGTACTGAAATCAATATGCTAATGGTAATAATGTCCTTCTAATTATACAACTCCTTTTATCTCAGTGGCTCTCAACACAAACAAGAAATTGCATAGACTGACAACACCAAGTAGGTATGAGGATACCATAGCTGTTTTAACATCTTGGTGAAACACAATCATTGAGTTACTTTTGGATCCTTGTTCTACCATCTACAGTCAAGGCAAAGGGTCAAAATAGGCAGGTGTCCAAAATAAGATCTCTAAAACTATATTTATCCCTCAGAAGTTTGACCAAAATCAGCCTTTTACTCGCAGGCTTATTTATAGATTCAGTATTGTAGATCTAGAGGCTCAGATTTGAAATATTAAGCCATTGTTTTCCTATAAAGATATTCCATATATGTTGCCTATATTGTGATAAGTATGATTCATCTCAATCAAGTCAAGGACTTTTGTGTGTTTGGGGAAAAACTGAACAATCTGAAAAGTACATGCATTGTTACTATACAGCTATTCCTTTTGGGTTTTGTTTTTCAGATTATTTGAAACACTGCAGTCATTATTCTGGTCTATATTTGGACTCATCAATCTCTATGTGACCAATGTGAAAGCAAAGCATGAATTTACTGAATTTGTTGGGGCCACCATGTTTGGTACCTATAATGTAATCTCTCTGGTTGTTCTACTCAACATGCTAATAGCCATGATGAATAATTCTTACCAACTTATTGCTGTAAGTTGTTCTTTATCCTTGGATAATTTATAATACATACCTTCTCTCTGTTCCTACATCCCATTTTTCTGGCAGTAAATCTTTTTTATAGGCAGGATATTGGGACAAATTCTCTGATTTGTTCTAATTCTTTTGCACTCTTCTGGAAGGACACAGAAACCAGACCCCAGCTGGATTGAGCAGAGAGGAATTTCCCCACAACTCTGAATGGGGAAGAGGTGGCCCTGCTGCAGAAGCCAGCTCGTGGGTTGAGAAGGGTGTCCTGAAGCTGCTGGCAAGTGACATGGGCTACAGCCCTGCCCAAGCTGCACTGTGCAGGACCTCTCCTGAGAAAGAGACTCTGCCAAAGATTGTTCTGTCTCTACTTTATTTTTAATACATTGTATTTATTAACCTTTAAAAGGCTGTTATTTCTGGATTTTTATATAGCGTAAATATACAGTTAATAGAAATTGGATGCCCATGTTTCATGAACAATTTTGGACCCATTAGCAATTCAAACAAAAGGTCATGATTTCTCATTCAGCAGTGTCCTGTTTTCTCCTTTAAGAAAAACTGTCTTTATCCTTATCAAAGCTATTGGCTTATTTTTATTTCCCAGCTGTCTATTAAGGAGACTAATGAAAATAAACACTGATTCGTCATATGATAATTCAAATATGATCATGCAGAAAGCAAACAAATAAAAGAAAGCTTCACAGTCTTAAGATTTTAAAATGTGCCTTTTTTCTGATCTGGAAATTACAAGTTTTCCCACAAAAGAAGTACTGACTACATCTGTTTATATAGTGGTAGTTAGCAAAGTCTGGTACACAATATCACAACATACTAACATTCATGAAAACTCACACTGCAGGTAGAATACTTTTCCTACTAGAACTTCTAAATTACTGTTTTGATTACTGTATATCTGGCTAAATGTTAAAAGCTAGGGCTAGATCTGTAGTTTAAGTTCTTGGCTACTATGTTTCTTGTCCAAATGTAATTTTAGTGATTTAAAATTCTTATTCAGCTACTAGGATTTAGCAATCTTTCCATGGACTTCAGTTTTGATTTTTTTCAAACTTTTCAAAATTATGCAATATTATATAGAATCCAAAATAAATAAAATTACAAATAAAAATAAATTTTAAAAAGCCCCACAACCTATTCCAAATATATAATTCTGAAGTATGAGGAAAAAAAGATACTTGAGAAGTATGCGGAAAAAAAGATACTTGACTTAACAGTTTTAAGTAGCCTTATGATTTGTTGGGTAACCTATATGTGAATTTCTGGGGCTGGCAATTACTAAGAGAGTGCATGAGACTTACAGACTTGATGAAGCTGCTATGCAGCAGAGTAATTAGAGTGATTTATGTGTAATAATGATGACCTGCTATTATAACAAAATATCTCTTCCAGAAATGTAGCATTTTTCTGCTTGTGATTATCCTTTGTTGTTTGAGAGACTTTTAATTATTGCCTGTAGCAAGGAAAGAATGGTTGAAAGTGGATATATACTGTACATATCTAACATCTCTTTACTCAAGTAAAGCAGCTTAGCTTTGCTTTCTGTTAAAGACCTTCTGTGAAAAGAAGATGCCAGTATTTTAACAAGAAAATTCATTAGTATTTCAGGCTTATTCTAGTTTTAGGTTTTCAGATTTTTGTAGAGGTTTGTTTCACCTCCTTAATTACAGCAACATCTGGGCTGGTGTGTTTCTTGTGTGCAGGATCATGCAGACATTGAGTGGAAGTTTGCTCGAACAAAACTCTGGATGAGTTACTTTGAAGAAGGAGGAACTCTGCCCACTCCTTTCAATGTCATACCAAGCCCAAAGTCTTTCTGGTATCTGATCAAATGGTTATGGAGACATCTCTGCAAGAAAAAAATTAGAAGAAAACCTGAAAGTTTTGGAACAATAGGGGTAAGTCCTGTGTTTTACTCTGCCTGTAGTCCTCCTGTGCTATATAGATGAGTCTTTCTCAGCCTTAGAGATCAGGGAAGCATCTGAACTGTCAGATAATGTCAATATGAGTTACAGAATAATTCTAGCAGAGAATGATGGGGTTTTTTTACATTCATGTCAATGTATTTGACTAAAGAGAAAGCATCATCATATTCCTGTGCAATGACAATATGGACCATGACTGTGCCTCATCTACAGATAATGCAAGAAAGATTAAAAGCAATACAAATATCAGAGATCAAATATGTATACTTGTCTACCAATCCCAGAGGTGTGGTTGATGATCTCCAGCTCAAGTGTCACAGTTCAAAGTATCACTGACATATCACGAAATGCAGAATCAGGTACAAAGTATTTTCCATGGGATATTCTCTGTCTCTCTCTCTACATGTAATGCAATGGGTTCACATTAAAAGCATTCTTACGAAAAGCTCTTCCCACTAAAGGAAATGTTTTAAAAGGTAACAGCTTTTGCTTGGAATTGCTTACTTTAATTTACAGGTAGAGTTGTTTCAGAATCACATTGGTACCGTATTCTAGTAGTGCTGATCAGCAGTGAAATTTCTAGAAAAAAAGAGGGGAAAAGACATAGAAGGGGAACAAGAGTAGTCCTGCACCTGGGTTCAGCAGATGCCTGTGTGACATCTCACCCACAGACTTTCTCTGGTAGCTGCAGTGGGCAAAGCAGATTTGAACTTGTCCCTCCTAGCTTTATCCAGTTGAGATACCTCAGTCAGCAGCGCAAGTTTTCTATATTGTCAGAGGAAATAGCCAGGCAACAACCTAACCCAGCAACAGCTAAATCTCTCTAGTTCTGTTTTCTGCATTTTCCATAACGAATGAGTCCGTACCTCAGTAACCAGAGTGCATTTAGCCAACTCCAACATAAAGGAAACTATTGTCATTAAAATGTAGATAATGGCACTTTCCCTATACCATAGGGATTTTGTGAGTATAAATGTTTTCAGGTCTGAGCAACTCGGATAGCAAAGCACTAAGTGAGAGTATGAGTGTGTCATGTGTGGGTAAGGGGAAGAAGAAAGGGTTGTTGCAGTCCTCATGCTGTTGACCATGGTAGCAAAACATCCATTCATTTCAAAGAAGCCAGGGAATATGATACAATTCTTTGCTGGTCCATTACTCTATAGACCTTTTCTATTTCTTCCCAGTTTCTTGAGAAGTGAGTAATAAGGATAGGCTTTTCCTACATATTCTCCTGTCGTATCCCAGCATTCAGTTTAATCACCAGATATACTTGGAGGAACAAGTTCACAGAGGTGTACAGATATATGATAAAGAGGAAGAGTGACATATAAAACTAATTCACAGTTCCTAAGCTGATGAATTAATTTTGTCCTTTTTTGTGGAAAGCTTCTGATCAGGCTTATTGCAATATCCTGATCTTGAAAGGAAAATATTCTTCACTTAGCTGTCATACTTGTAGATAGGAAACAGCCAGAAAAGGAAGCTTATAAGCATGAGAATGACATTGAAACAAACCAGTAATAGACTGCAAGAAAGAAACACTGAAAAAAAAATTAAAATTAGTATTAGAAAAGCACTGAAGAGAAACAAGCGGTGATTCAGATAGAAATAAAAATAAAATACATGAAGTAGCATGAATGGTAAAGAATTTCAAGAATAAAACATCACTGTTTAACTAGCAAGGGAAAGAAGTAAATGCAAAGACCAACAGGAGGAAAAACTGAGATTTTGTTAGAAAATCAAGAGAGTGATGTACTTGTGTGTGTGGGAGGGTGGGCAATGCTTCGAGGCATTTGTTAAACATTTGGTAAGGGATGATTAGCTAGTGTAAACTGATAGGGTGATATTAAAATGAATGGAGTGATGCCAGTGTATAGCAGCTGAGGATCTAGGATTGGTTAACACAATATCCCTGTTTGACTGAGACAGATCCAGAATACCCTTATAAATCCCAGCAAAACCTTCAGGACAATATTTTCTGTCAGACTTTCCATCCAGGATAAGGGATTTTTTTTTTTCCTTTTTTCTCTCTCAAACTGCAGCTCTGGGAGTAAACCAGTTCCTGGCTCTGTGGAACAATAAAGAAAGAGACAAGGTGCTCTCAGCCCCGTACTGAACAACATGGTGACAAAGTGGGTTCAGAAAGATCAGCACCCGGTTCCTGCAGCTACCTCCTGCTGGGCTATATAAATACCAGCTTCTAGAAATTAGCAGCTTGGATCTTGGAAAACTGGTGCAGCGAAGGGTCAAAGGGCAGGGAGTCTATACACAGAGCTGGTTAGGAATTTTCCCAAATAGAATTTTCTTTTTTTTTTTAACAAAAAAAATACAAAATCCTTAAACCCCAAACTTTTTCATTAATATATACCGGTTTCAAAGAAGCTTTTGTTGGGAAAGACTTTTCAGCTTCAGGATGGAATTTCTGTTTGGAGAGAGAAGGAGCAGGTGCCAAGTAAAGCAAATAGCTTGGTCTAGGGGAGACCCAGGTTCACTTCTATTCTCCAGTGGATATTTAATTATTTACCTGCAGCAGAACAGCTCCGACAGGAGAGATTTCCATCTCAAAAATATTAAGACCCCTGGGAGGGAAAGGTGCTCTCTTAGGAGAACAGAAGAGAAGGAGCTGAACCTGGCTTCCCTATGATTTGAATGTGAACTACTAATTACTGAACTGTTTGGGAGTGGAGGACATAGGCAAGGAAGACATATAGGACATTTTTGGTTAATTTCTGTAGAATAAATTTTTAAAAAAAATTGTTTGATGAGAAAAAGTGGAAATCCCAAAGTCTGTGAGACAATACGGCCATATCCATCACTAGTTTTCACTACAGAATAGGCACTCAGCTGCAAGTATAGCTGAAACCCCTCTGAAGCAGAGGGCTCACCAGCCAAGCCATCACGGCAACAAGACTTCCAGCTGTCTGGAAAAAGTGAGTGGTTGTGGCTAGCCAGGAAGATTCAGTCCACACATCTGGGCATCTCATAAAACTACAAAGTTCTTCAGCTAGCTCCTCAGCTGTAACAGAAACCCCATTAGGGCTATCTGAATTTGGAATGTTTTGCAATTTCTAGGCCCAAGCTCCAAAATGGGATAAGATGTGGGTATGCACTATGCGCTCTGATTTCCACATTAGGAAAATCTGTCCGTACCCATCAGAGTGTGAGAGCCACTATTCATGCCAGCAGTCAGGTCTACACACAGTTTGGGTAGATATAAACCAGATGCTGTTAACTGGATTTTCCCCAAGAGATTAAGTCATTGGAGAACAAATGGACACACCATGGTGATCTCACAGTTTGTCCTGGGGGAATGCATTGCTTTCTGGTTTTGAAAAACTTATTCCCATCACCCACAGCTCAGCCTTTGGTTCCCAGAACTTCTTCAGTTGTCCCAACAAATTAAATTTAGAACCTTTATGCCCTTACAGCTGAAGGGAAATGAAGAGTTTTCTCTGCCTTTTGTTTGGGGATCTCAGCTGATAGCGCTCTGAATCCAGCTCACTGGAGTCTCCCCTGTAATAACTCTGGCCTCAGAACTACACGATAAGCTTTGTTGGGACCTACTTCTTTTCATTGAGTCCTGCATTATGAACTCTGATTTGTTCCCTATGACCAGTACTGGGGAGAAAACATTATAGACTCAGTTTCAGGCTTATTTTCTTACACTGGCTATATGGATGTATGGATGCCCTGTTGTCTGTAAGGCAGAACTCAGATTTCAAAACATTTTGTTCTGAAACCTATAAATGCTAACTTTGCTATTAGTAAGCTCTAATCAGCTGTGACGTACTATGGTGTTTTCCAGTAGAAAAAGCAATAGTGTGCATCCAAAGGCTGAGTCAGTGCTAGAGGGTACAAAACAGACGATAGACAGAATGCAGCTGGCTTGTTAAAGCCAGCATTTTTCAAAGATCAGGCATGATATCTGCATAAGAAACCTTAGTACCAAAAAGCCAGGAATCATGAGCTAGGAATGAATCAAAGATGTCTTAAATGTGTCACCAACAATCCACTGTAAAAATATATGTATGTGTACACTTGAAAGTTCATTATATGCAGGCAGAAGTCATAAAGAAAGTGTTCAGGGTCAGGATAGTTTACAGCAGACATGCTAGTGAAAGGATTTATCTGGCTGATATGAAGCAGAAAAATATCAGTAGAAATAAGTATGGCATGGTTGCTTGGGAGGACCATCTACAGTGCTGCTTATAACGAAGCTATCATGGGAAAGAACAGGCTCTGCAGGGAAGTGACGTGCCTCCGAAGGATGCTGATTAATTTGCTTCTCCTCAGATGTCAGTTCTGTGGTTCTGCCATCCTTTGTTGTACTGGGGCAGCTGTAACAGTGGGTGGTGGAGTTGAGGGGAGCTTTTTCAAGGGACAAGATTTTTCTCCAAAGCAACACGGTGACCAGCCATGCTGATGGCAGCGTCTCTAGCCACAGCTACAGCTGAAGGAAGGCCAGGATGCTTACACGTGATTTACTAGTACTTCAGCTCTGCTATTAATCAAAGATCTTCTACCTTTCTGATTTCAGCACATTCTAGTTTTCTGTCATTTTGACGTATCCCAGGTATGCAGCATTCTCTTTAGCTATTATCACAAAGTATCTCCTACACTTCAAGCTCTGAAATAACAGTGTAAGCTGCTTTTTATATATATGTAGCAGTTCTGTTAACTTTGTCAGCTCACCTTTGCAAAAGCGAGGTTAGTAATGTAACTGTATTGATTAGGCTGAAGTTTTCCTGACTGCCCAAGGCCTTTGGGTGTCTCAAGGACACTCCTGTTGGCCATCTGAAATCCATTGCTATTTCAAAATAGAAGAGATGTAAGAAAAGAAACCCCAATCCCACTGGAATAAATGGTACTATTTTCCTCAAATTACATTCCACTTTATGTCTGGTCAATCGCCAAAAAGTGTTTTATTGGTAATTTTAAGTATTTCAGAGGAGAAAATGGAAAGGTTTGTCAGGGATATCTTCAGTTTTGGGGTTTTTTTTGTGAATCTGATTTTTAGATAAACAGTTACCTCTTTTCTAGCTATCCACATTTTTATGCTATTTTTCCAAGCAACCTGCATGATAGCTATTATCATTTGTCAGAGAAAATCTCCTTTCCCCTTCTCCTAGTTTTTGTTCTCCAAACGGAAAATGATGCAACTCCTAAGTCAATAGAAGTATTTTGTATTTTCTCTGTAATGTGTGTTATTGAAAGTTGAGCGAAGAAATAACACCTCCCACCTGGAATGGAAATCAGTAATCAGGCGTGTTTATTGTATAGCCAAAGACCATCTCATGGGGAAACCTCTTTGTCAACACAGATAAGTTCTTACCCTTTTTATGGGATGCTTCTGTTCAAGATGAGGAATATATCCCATGACTTCAGACAATCTTCACATTTTGGACCTTTATCACTAAGCAAATTTGAATTCCTGCTTTATAAAAGATATAATTTTGATAAAACACTTCAAAAAAAGTAATTTAACATTATCAAATTTTTTATTGCTAAAGAGATTTTTCTTCCAAACAATGCAAATTACTAGGAATGGCATAAGCAGGAAGACCAAAGTATTTATCACTACTAGTAGAACTACTATTAAAGCTTCCTAGAGGCTATCAGTGCCCCCTTTGGAAAGTGATAAAAAGATCCCCTTCAATTTCATAATCTCATACAACATTGTCATCAGAAGTGTGTTTCTTCCCCTGTTGCTATTTTTAGTCAGATAAATCTCATTTAGCTATTTGTTGTTGTGGGTACAGAATTAAACCTATGCATTTATTTTGCATTTCACTGTAAAATAAAGCAGAGCAGACAGCAACGGCAGAAAGTAGTCTGCGAGACAAGGGTCATCATTTTTTTGGTTTATAGGAGTTATTAGCTTTACCTGAACTGAAGTGCATTTCAGTTACACCTTAAAGTGTTTTTTCCTTTACCTGTAAGGAGTCAGTTGAGAGCTCTCTTAGCCACGGACTCCCTTAGTGCTCTCTCAGCAGGAATGAAACATCTCCATCGTGTGGTGAACTGCGAAAAACCAGAAAAATTTTTCTAAAAACTGGCTAAAGACAGGTGGTGGGAGGGTATTGGCCTTCCCACGGCTGCCTTGCCCCCTCTGGCCCCGGCAGTGGCCAGGCTCGCCCATCCCTTCACCCTTAAACACAAGGAATTTCCATCTTCTCTTTGAATGAGGCATAGATACAGAAACACAATCTGGAAAAATACTGAAGACAAGATGCTTATGTATAAAGCCCTGCTGCACCAGTGCCTGTTCAGAGTGATTAGGAAATAATGATTATCCCCTTTCTATTATTTTTTGTCAAGCCCAACCAGACAGCTACTCCATCCCTCAAATTAATTACAAACAAGAAATCAACCCTAAAGTGTAAACTGATTCCAAGTACAGGGAAATTGTTGATCATAAGTTGCCAATCGGTTTCAAGTAAAAGAAGATGACAAAATACCTTACTGTGCCTGCTTCATTATGCAACTGAGGTCAATTTTAACAAGTCCCTTGGATGTCCTTTTATCCTGTTTAAGATGCTGTAAGTGTTCTGTTTCGTAGAAATACAATCAGTGGTCAGACACCTTGCGTTCTCGCCAGCAGCAGATACAAGAACCCAAGTTAAAATTTTAAGTCTTTCTTTCACGAGTCAGGAATAATTAAGGTAGAGAATAGGGAGATGTGACTCAGTATGCTATTGAAGACAACAGTAATTCAAGGACTAAGTATTTCAGGCCTTTTTTTCCCCCCATCTTCTTCTGGACAGCCCTAATGCAACACTCGCTTGAAGCCTGTACCATGCTTTCATGCTACCACACTTTTTTTGCTGTTCCTCTTCAGAGTTACTATCCCTCTTACCCTTCCTCCTTATCAACACCAAACTCTGCATTGCAAGCTAAGTTTCTTTCTTCCATACCTCTCTATGTGACCAAGTGTTTCTAACAGGGAACTAAGCAGGAAATTTTCTCTTTAATATGGTTTTGTAGTGCTGGTTTTGGTTAGCTCTATCTTAAATGAGACATTAGGAGCCATAGCAAGTGTCTTGCTAACACCATGTTTATGTCAAGCTTTTCTCAATTCAGTAAAATACGCTTCAGTCTGTGCAAGTGAGTGACACGATCACATTGTTCCCCTTCTATCGCAGATCAGTGACTTTGGGGCTCTGCAAGCAGAGACCTGGCTGCCCCACCACATCCATGCCAATGCTGGAATAGCAGCACAGTGATGAAAATGTAGAAAATCCACTTTGCTTTCCCAGTTACAACATTCTCCCTTCTGGAAAGCTAATGACAGGCTTTGCTCCAACACTGCCATTTTTCAACAGACTTTGAACCATCTTTCTCAGCTGGCTAGATACCACATATTGCACAGGCCTGCTGTTTTGCTATGGTGTAAGTATTTTACTACCAGACAAGGATTCATGTTTTTTTGTTATTTTATTTTATTTTATTTTTTTTCAGAGGCGTGCAGCTGACAATCTGAGAAGACATCATCAATACCAGGTACAGGCCCATGTTTATTTTTTGAGCAATTATTTCTATGCCTCCAAAAGGTCTTCAGGAGGGAAAAAAAGGAAGAATTTCATGAGAAAGCAGAATTTAAAAAAAAGAAAAGAAAAAAACACAAAATGCATATTTATTTCATCCCCAGCAAATGAGAATAGTATTTTTGGTCTTCAAACAATAGCATTTGAGAAGTAGGGTTGCCGACTTTTGGGGTGTAAAAAGATATTTCTACTAACCAGTATTTTGCCCACTGTAACACGGATTGCCTTTAAAAAAGCAGACATATAGTCCCACCTCCCTGCTGGGATTCATCAAGATCATATGTAGAGCTCACTGACATGCTCCATCAGAACCTGCTCTCCATCTCTCTGGCTCTGGTCCCCCAAAGACAGCTTCTTGTCCCTTAATAACCCCTCTGCCTAGATCCCCTGTAAGCTGTTCTTCTTCTCCATCCTTCCTGCTTCAGCTTCTGATTTTTTGAGATTATTGTAGCACAAGGAATAATTTTCAGATTTATTTTCAATTTTTGTTGTGTTAAAAAGGCTGCAAGTTAAACAAGATGTGGGCTGTACACTTGTAGGTTTGGTAATTAATGGATTCCATATGGGAAATGACTAGGTAAACTAGGACTTTTCCAACCTGAAAAAGAGCTGTGGGAAATACAGCAGGGATCTATAAAATCATGGGGAAAGTGTACACAGAGCAGCTGTTTACCATCTATCCACAAACTGAATACCAGACACATACTAGGCTGCATTAGTAAGGCTGTAGGCAGCACTTTGAGGGAAGTGATTATTCTCCTCCAGCCCACACTTGTAAGACTCTATCTGGAGCAGTGTGTCCTGTTTTGGGCACCCCACTACAAGAGAGGTGTTAACAAACTGGAAGGAATCCAGTAAAGGGCCACCAAGATGGTTAGAGGGCTGACACAAAAGGAGAAGATTGGATTTCAGCCTGGAGTAGGTTAAGGGGTATCTAATTGCTGTCTTCAATAACGTAGTAGGTGGTTAGAGAGAAGAATGAGCCACATTTTTCTTGGAGGTGCACAGCAAAAGAACAGAGTCAATGGACACAAGTTATAGGAAGGGATATTCCATAAGGAAAATCATCATCACAATAAGGGTAGTAAAGAATTGGAAAAAGTTGCTCAGGGAGGCTGCAGCACCTGCACCCTTAGAGATATTCAGCATTTGACTGGACATGGCCCTGAGCTAGATCAGACAGCCTCCAGGCATCCCTTCCAACCTAAATAATTTTAGGATTCTTAGAAGTAGAAGGCAACAATGGAAACTATCAGAGAGCAGGTTAAAAATAAACAAACCCCAAATGGAATCTTATTCCAGCTATACCGTGGAATTCATTGGCAGAGGATTTGTGGATGCTGAAAATTTACGAGTTCAAAACACATAGGAAAACCTGTCATAGCCCATTAAACCTAGAGCTATCATTTCTGGTTCAGAAAGTCTGTGAATCTCACATTGCAGAAGGCTTGGGAGAGTATAGCTGGAAATAACATTGTACAACTGCACTAGACTTCACCCTCCTCATGAGGCATCAGCAACTGCTCACTGTCATGTTACTGGCATGAGGCACGCCTTTGGTGAAACCAAATACAGCCATTCTCAGGATAATTAATATCACCACTTTTAATTGAAAAGCAGAACAAATTTTCAACCAGGTCTAAGGTTTATACATTTTTTGTCATGTTCCCAAAGCACAAAGAAGTCCATGCAGGCCCGGTGAGTGTAGGTTTAGTAACTGATACCAAGAAAGTTAACACAATGTTTTATATTTTTAGGAAGTTATGAGAAATCTGGTTAAGAGATATGTTGCAGCAATGATAAGAGATGCCAAAACTGAGGAAGGACTGACAGAAGAAAACTTTAAGGTATGTGATAATGTATATGTTTATAGGTGTTTTAGTAAGATATTATAAGACTGTGAAGCATATTTTTCAAACTCCCCAGTTGTTCAGGTAGCATATAACTTGCTTCCTAGAGCAGTGTCTGCGTCCTAATGAACCACACGCAGATAGTGTTGTACACGGACTCCAGCAAGTCTCCTTCTTTCTTTAGATGGAGAAATAATCAGCTTTACCAGCTAGTTTGGATTGCACACATGTAAGGGGACACCAAAGTAGGACTAAGAATGTGTAATAACATATTTGCTAAAGCAAGATGCAAATAGTTTCAGCACCTTTGGAAATAGAATTTTTCTGCTATAGAGTGCTGTTGTGCATTTATTTGTATACAGAACACCTTTTATATGACTTAAAAGATGGAAAATTTAAATAAGCAGTCAGATATTAAAATACTTTGACACAGATGAAGTAAAAAGGGGCATATATATCACAATGCTTACATCCGTCACTGTGTATTTCTAGCATCAGAATTTTTGTTATTATTGGCACCTCAAACTCCAAACATTCAAAATTATATTCATCTGCTTCAGCTCATGCACACAGAAGATACAGCCAGAGCCTGATTAATTGCCTCATTATTGCTTCATTCAGATCATCTTGAGTGCCATCACACGGCATGTACAGGACAACCAGAAGATCAGGCCCAGTCAGAATGGGTTTATGAAAGGCAGGTCCTGCTTCACTAACCTGATCTCCTTCTATGACAAGGTGACCCACTTAGTGGATGAGGGAAAGGCTGTGGATGTTGTCTACCTGGACTTTAGTAAAGCCTTGACATCATTTCCCACAGCATTCTCCTGGAGAAACTGGCTGATCATGGCCTGGATGGGTGTACTCTTCACTGGGTAAAAAACTGGCTGGATAGCCAGGCCCAAAGAATTGTGGTGAATGGAGTTAAATCCAGTTGGTGGCCAGTCACAAGTGGTGTTCCCTGGGGCTCAGTACTGGGGCCAGTTCTGTTTAATATCTTTATCAATGATCGGGATGAGGGGTTCGAGTGTACCCTCAGTAAGTTTGCAGAAGACACCAAGCTGGGTGGGAGTGTTGATCTGCTTGATGGTAGGAAGGCTCTACAGAGGGACCTGGACAGTCTGGATTGATGGGCCGAGGCCAATTGTATGAAACTCAACAAGGCCAAGTGCGAGGTGCTGCACTTGGGCAATAACAACCCCATGCAACGCTACAGGCTTGGGGAAGAGTGGCTGGAAAAGCTGCCTGGTAGAAAAGGACCTGGGGGTGCTGGTTGACAGCTGGCTGAATATGAGGCGGCAGTGTGCCCAGGTGGCCAAGAAGGTCAATAGCATCCTGGCTTGTATCAGAAATCGTGCAGCCAGCAGGACTAGGGAAGTGATTGTCCCCCTGTGCTGGGCACTGGTGAGGCTGCACCTCAAATACTGTGTTCAGTTTTGGGTCCCTCACTACAAGAAAGACACTGAGGTGCTGGAGCATGTCCAAAGAAGGGTCTAGAGCACAAGTCTTATGAGGAGCAGCTGAGGGACCTGGGGTTGTTTAGTCTGGAGAAAAGGAGGCTGAGGGGAGACCTTATCGCTCTCTACAACTACCTGAAAGGAGGTTGTAGCAAGGCGGGTGTTGGTCTCTTCTGCCAAGTAACAAGCAATAGGACAAGAGGAAATGGCCTCAAGTTGCGCCAGGGGAGGTTTAGATTGGATATTAGGATAAATTTCTTCACCAAAAGGCTTGTTAAGCATTGGAACAGGCTGCCCAGAGAAGTGTTTGAGTCCCCATCCCTGGAGGTATTTAAAAGATGTGTAGATATGGTGCTTAGGGACATAGTTTAGTGGTGGACTTGGCAGTGTTACTTTAGCACTGGACTCGATGATCTTAAAGGTCTTTTCCAACCCAAATGATTCAATGATTCTATGATTATGCCTTTAGAAAAAATGAAGAGAAATAGCGACCTCCTGAAGGCAAGGCGCCTTCTCCTGAGACAGGCCTTTGAGAGACAGAGGTTGCACTGGCTGAAAGCAGCCTGCAATGATTAGCTCTGACTTAGCTGCCAGCTGCCAAACGTTTAGTGGAAATGCACAAAGTCCTACCTGCACTGCTACTCACAGGGAAGCGTGCAAACATGTGTATGCATTGTGTGTGCATGTGTCCCCATGTGTGGGTGTGCAAGGGGTGATGTTAAGAGCTGATCAAAATGCTGTTATTATGATGGGATTATACTGTCTGGCAGATTGGCTGTAGGTCTTCAAGTTGTCTGTGCTCCTTCCTCCACCACTGTCGGTGATTTCTATGAGTAGTGTAGGCTAAGGCACATTTTCTCTGAAGTTTCCTCTGGTGAAATTCCTGATCACTTTTCTGTCTCACCTGGAAGATCCATTAGACAGTCTGCAAAGCACCTTGAAGATGCCAGGTATTATCCAGACGGTGAAGTCTATTACTGAACCCTAGCATAAGCCTTTTTTTTTTTTTTTTCATTACAAGAGGAAAAGTCAAATTAGCTTTCATGCTCTGATGTTTCATCTTTCCTCCTTATTTTTAGGAGTTAAAACAAGATATTTCCAGCTTTCGTTTTGAAGTCCTGGGTTTGTTAAAGGGAAGCAAGCTGTCTAATTTGCAGACTGCAAAGATGAACAAAGATGCTGCCTCTCTGTCAGAAAATGAAGAAAATAGTGAGAGTGAAGGGAGCAAGAAAGGAAAGAAAAAGACCTTCAGCCTTTTTGACATAACAACAATGATTCACCCAAGATCAGCCACTATTGCCTCTGAAGCACATAATGTAAGCAATGGCTCAGCAATGATGGTGTCAGAGTCCACTAAGGAGAAACAAAAGCGTGTGAATTTTGTAACAGACATAAAAAATTTTGGATTATTTCACAGACGATCAAAAACAAACTCTGTGGAGCAGAGTACAAATAAAATATACACCGTTTCTGAAGAAGTTTCCCGTCAACAGGCAGAAGAACAATGTGAGAAAACTGCTGAACTGGAAGAGGGAGAACTGACCATGAACTGTGAATTAAACATCCAAAGTCCTGACGAAAAATGTGTGTTAGCTGAGTCACAAAATAACGGCGACTCTTTGGATTCACAGGAAGAGGGAAGTATTTGTGCTTCAGAAACGGAGAAAATGGAGTTACAGAACTCAGAACCAGCCACACCGCAGGATCAGCTGGACGAGGAGTTGGACATTAGCATTGACTGTGATGGGAAACAGGAATCAATTGATCAGGGTGATTATGTGATAACAAGGTTGTGATGCTTACAGGAGGAAGCATTTACAAATATATATATTTTGCATAGTGCTTTTGGGGGGGAATGTTTTAAGAATTATATTAGCAAATGCAGAATTACACTTTATAGTACTCAACTGTGGCACATGATCTTGTAACATAGTAGTCAAGAGAAAGATAATATGGGGACCTTCTGTTTTGTAGCCTGCTTTAGCTTTCACGATTTGTTTTACATTTTTTAATAAATGGAAGCATCTTGTATTCTTGTACTGTTGCAATAACCCACAGAAACTTTTTAGCTATCTTTTTCAATTACAACAAATGCAATTTCTCTCATATGATAGTTGACTCCTCTGATAAATATTTTTCTATGCAAATAAAAAGTAGCTTAAGAGACTTGTAAGCCTTTATTTAACTTTGTAGGTTCTTAAAAGATTCTGGGCACCATAATAATCATAAGCGGCTCCTGTCAGCATAATTCATGTCAAGAATAATTTATTTAAATTGCTAGAAACTTGATTTGTTTCAAAAGCTATACAGAATCAAAAGATAAAGTATATTCTTTTATTTATTGAAGGAATATGAATACCTGTAAATTATGAAAGATCAGTCTGTTTGATGATTATTTAATTACAGCTTCTCCCTCCCAGCAAGAGGATTATCACTGTCCTGATACCATTGTTAGAAATGCATTTGCAGGATTTGAAGACTGTAAAAAAATGTTTCTTGTAGTAAAAGAAATATCTGTGGCTTGCTAAAAACTGATGACGGATTACTCCCCGGAAATCCGTAATCACAACAGCTACTGCTTTTCAACCATTTATTTTTCCAAACGTGGACAACCTATGCACTTTAATATTCAACTGCTTATTAGCTTTTGCCTTCACAATACACTCGTATTTGGTAAGAGAAAGATACTTCAGGAATAAATCAACACACAGCGTTCCCCGCAGTACTTGGAAAAAAATGGGAATTTGTTGAGAAGTTTTTAAAGGCAAGCCTTAAGAGAGTTTCTTTGACAATTTCAGCGTTTGGGGGAACCTGATTGGAGGTTTTATAAAAAATACTTAGACATTTAAATGTATAAAGAAAACCTAATAGTATTTTTCATAACTGATGAGTGACTTATTGTCTTAGTCAAAACCAGTATTTTTAAAATTAAACAGTCTGTTTCTTTTTAATCAGTGACTGGTGTCCTACATTATTAAAAATGTAATTTTACAACTGACCTAAGAATGACCACTCTTGAACTCTCAGCACCATCCTTCTCCTCCCTTGGAAACATGTGAATACACCACATCAGTGTGGTCATTTCATTCTTAACTTCCGTAGCCCTGCCATGATAGATTTTTGTAGTTCATGTTAGCCAGTATTAAGGAACCTTCAGAGGCACAGAGTATGCTTACATTCCAGATGGAATCCATCACGTGTAACTCCCACCTTGTAGGACCTGACCTAAAGCCATACCATTCTGGATCTAAACTATCCTGGTACTGAACTGAGTTTTGAAAATCCAGACAAACCCCTCTCATCTCTATAGTTTTAGGTGGGTTTTCCAGCTCTACTTTACACATGTGCTACTCTTTCTGAGCTCACATATTGAAAGCTTCCTTCCTTCACATCTGTCTGTGCCATGGCACCTAGGAGTGAATTAGTTGAACCAAATTGGAAAATAGTTTGTATAGCTTTGCAACAATGCATTCAAACCACATTTGATTGCTAAGATATGATTGATTTCCATCTTGGCCTCCTGACTTCTCTGTGGACCCCCTCACCTTCACGTCTCTCTCCTTGTCCACCTTTAGATTGTGAGCTCCTTGGGGCAGGGCCTGTAGCTTTTCTGTTTGGAAAGCACCTGAATTATTACATGCATAACAAGAAATAAATAATAATAATAATAATGCTGGAATACCTTCATATCATTTTTACTAGGTCAACTCCTTTAGAGAGTTCTCTTTTCTACTGTAGCAGTTGTGCTAAGAATGACATAAAGCCAATGTGTCACATGTTGTCACAAAATTCTCTATATCCCAGTTAACAGTCCTCCTCCACCACTGATTTCACTTGCTTATTCTTCATCATGGTTTGTAACGCCTTGGAGTCCAAAGCTTACTACCCTTTCACTAGCGATATTCAAAAAAAAACAGTCCTTGCTCCAAAGACCTTCCAGTACATTCCAGCCATGTGTTTTCTTTCTAGACAAAATGTGCCTGAGCAGGGTTTTTACAATGCCACCAGCACCATTATCAGAACAAGCTAACCACCAGGTCTAAGAGCTCTGCATATTATTCTGCCAACATAAGAGCCTTTTTCTCCTGTGCATGAAGTTCCCAACAGGGCAAAAACACAGGACAGTTAACCTGAAACATCAACCATGCCATCACATCATGACCCCACTGTACTGGGAGTCGGTCTAAGTCTTGGAGTAGATACAAGACAGAACGGCAAAGACTGTGCCGGTGAGCAAGATGCTTAGGCATAGGGCCATGACATTGTATTGCATAGCAATAGGTGGTCAGTCTTTTGCTGTCTTTTTTCTTTCTTTTACAACCAAATATTGAAATGAAGGTCTATTAAATAAAGCATGCTTCAAATCAACATTTTCTCTATTTTTATGTGATTCTTAGGCATCGAAGCCTGACCCCAATAAGGACCTGATCCTGTTCCTTTTAAATTTAATGGCAAATAAGCACCTCATTCTGTGAAAACAGATAAGAGCCCAAAATACGTCCAAATTTGAAATGGTGGTGGACTTTTATTGCTTTGCAGACAGCCAAAAAAACCCCTTCTCACTGGATGCCTCCAAGAGGACATCTGTGCCAAGAAAGGTTTAGAGGTGCACAGAGCAAGGTTTGTAACGCCACAGCAGAGGCATTATTAAGCTTTGCAAAGCTGATCATACTTTCTCCTCAAGAGAAACAAAAGGTTCAAACCTACCCATCCCTGCCTGCAGCCTTCATTAGCATCAATATAAGAGGAATACAAAAAAAACAGGATATAAACCCCTATAAAAGACTGTCTTTTGAAGCAGAGCTTAAAATCATGAAACATTTCAAGGAGTTAGAAAATTGTCTAAATGCAAAGGGGTTTAATCCCAATATTAGGTTTTTCTGAATGTTCAGAAAACATTTTTTAAATGTTTAAAATGTTGTAACCTTTTTTTTTTTTTTTGTAAGGACAAAACCTGACTGCCCTTTGCATTTTCATCAGCTCCTGGAGAAACAGAGTGCAGACAGCACAGCAGGACTCTTCCACCCTGGCGTAGCTGGGCAGGAGCCAGCTTGAATTCTTGCAACCCAGTCCTCCCAAGCACAGCAGATCTGAGCCAAAACAGACTGGCTAGTGGGTATCTTTATCAAGATTGGTTTGACTTCCACTGTCCCCAGGCTACACACTGATTCACAGTCAGAGATCAGTGATGCAAGGACTGCATGTTATACCTTCAAAACAAAATTGCAAAACTGCAATTTTGCAGTTCCTGCAACTGCTTCTGACTCTGCATGATTTGCTGGCCCTCAAGGGCACTGCAGAGGTGAGAGCCATGCATCAGAAGCTTCAGACTGTGGGGCCCTGTGATCTGGCTGGCAGGCCACTGCGCTACCTGTATGTTGTACAATATCACCAGAGAGCAGGCCAGGTAGATGCCTCTCAGGGAGGAACCATGGTTCTGCAGCTGTTTTTAATCTTGTTTTCTTGGTCCACAGATTGAGACCATTACATTTTGAGTTGTGTGGGCCAAAGACCTCACACATGCTGTTTGTATGAGGCACTTGGCACACAGCACCTTTTTTTTTTTTGATAGGTCAGGATTTAATGAGAAATTCTACAACTTTCCTAATCTGAGTTTTTCCGTGAATAAATAGTGTTAAGTAGTGTCTAATTCCAGGAGAATGTATATCTTCATCATAGCTGTAACTCTTGAGAGCTGTAAAAGGTGAGGAAATTTCTGGTATTTGGGCACCCAAAAGTTCGTCAACAGAATGTTTGAAACAAGAAGGTCTTCCTTAACAGCATCCTTGGACTGATCTTTCAGGAGGAGCATTCTTCCATAGCTTCCTCACAGGAGTAAAGCATAGACAAAAGACACAAAGAAATGATTATATGTCCGTGTCAAACTCTACTATATATGTATTGCAGTCTATAACATCCCATTTCCTCTCTAAACCTCAGATGAGCATTTAATCAGATTCTGGGAAGTAGCATGAAAGAGAAAAGAAGTGGATCATGCTTAAAGATTGTGATGAGGCAATGAACTTCTGAATACAGTTCAAAACATTTGGTATCAAGTTTTCTTCTGGCAATATAGAGGTACAAGTTGGACAACAACATATTCCATCTTCATTTTAAAGTCTCTTAAGAGATACCAACAGCTTTAGTGAGTAGGGCAACCTCACAAAAGAAATAGTACTGGTAATGGTAGTGGTAGTGATTGCAGTTTTAATAGTAGTAGTAGTAGTAGTAGTAGTAGTAAATATAGATGTAATAATAGCAATCCTATGCATTTACCCCAGGGAAGTAGAACTACTCAGTTCTAATCCCTGCTCTAAAGTTTGTCTGTTTTCCATGTTGAGCAACCATTCAATAACACCAGTGAGCTGTCCTTGGGGACAGCTGTCCTCCAACATAAGTAGTCTAATCTCTAGACTAAAAATCTTATTTGTCTCTTAGTCAAAGAGTGTTTCAACTCTTTGACTAGCTGAAGCTTTAGTTATGGACTGCATTCACTGCAGGAGGAGCAGATTAGAGATCCTTCGAGACAGTTTATGGTTAAGTAGTTGGACATACTCCAAAATAAATTGTGGCGGTTAAGGATGAGTTGAACCCTCCAGATATGAAAGGGAATTGAACCCATTGAACTACATCAAATCAAGTTCACTAACCACTGATCTAGTACTTGAGAAGTTGCCTTATTTGTATAAGAATGGAGCAGAGATGGCTCCTCGTTAACATTAAAACAACCAAAAAAATGTTGCAGCCTTCAACCTTCATGAACATAGGACTGTAAGAGAACTCAGTCATACAGTATACTTCAGTTTTATCACAGGTCCCTCCATCACATAATTCTCTTCCTAAATCAATCAAATCTTCTGCTGTTAAATATAGTTATGAAATGTTTATATACATGAATCATTTAAACTGTTTATATTCATACCCTTTGGGGAGTCACTATCTTTTAACTTAGCTCTAGCTTTCCAATAGCTGATAGATGAAATGAATACCAGTTCCACATGGTGCTTCCTCAGTTATCTTTTCTCTCACCTCTCTTCTTTGATAATGCAGTTGATGATGCCCTTGTTGGTAATGCCGTCTCTTTCAGGCCCCATTCTCATTCTTGCCTTTTAAGAGTCTCAGCGCTGTGCTTGCACTAGGGACCGAGGCCTCTTCC
>VYZW01003082.1:0-10195 GCA_013401315.1 Balaeniceps rex | reverse complement strand
ACTATGCATTGAATGTACGCATGCAGCTTCCCCTTGCATAGTGACTGGCTTCCTTTCATTTTTATATCGCTGTGTTGACACTAACCAGTCCATGAAGCAACAGAAGTCTCTCTCCACTCGAATGCAGGGTGCTATCAACTGCTTAGCTGATTGGGTTGAAAACTATTAGAATCTTCAGGAAAAGGGCAGTACGTTATTACTAGTTTCCCATATCAAAAGAGCAAGATGATTTAGCCTCATGTAATCAAACACAGAACACTTTAAATCTCAAAAATACTTTGCTTTATGAAACTCAGAGGGAATATTTCCCCTCCAAAATTGCCCAGAGTTTTGACAGAAAGCTGCAAGCTTCAGCTCTGACACTCAGAGGCTGTCATGGATTTGTGCTAAATAGTTTGTTGTGACGTTTCTGAGTTTTTTCCTTTAGCCCAAAGAGCTCTCCAAGCCTCTGAGGAAAGCAAGGAATGTGAAATATAGTCAATCTTTACAGAAAAGGCTCCAGAAATTTCTGAGTACTGTTCCATTTGTACTTTCTGACTAACAGGACTTAATTCTACTGTTGTGGTTTAACCCCAGCCAGCAACTAAACCCCACACAGCCACTAGCTCACTCCCCCCACAATGGGATGGGGGAGAGAATTGGAAGGGTGAAAGTGAGAAACCCCATGGGTTGAGATAAAGACAGTTTAATAAGTAAAGCAAAAGCCACTCACACAAGCAAAGCAAAAGAAGGAATTCAGTCACTACCTCCCATTGTCAAGCAGGTGTTCAGCCATCTCCAGCAAAGCAGGGCTCCATCACACGTGACGGTTGCTTGGGAAGACCAACACCATCACTCCAAACATCCCCCTCTTCCTTCTTCCCGCAGCTTTATATACTGAGCATGACGTCATATGGTATGGAATATCCCTTTGGTCAGTTGGGGTCAGCTGTCCTGGCTTTGTCCTCTCCCAACTTCTTGTGCACCCTCAGCCTGCTCGCTGGTGGGGTGGTGTGAGAAGCTGAAAAGGCCTTGACTCTGTGTAAGCACTGCTCAGCAGTAACTGAAACATCCCCGTATTATCAATGCTGTTTTCCGCACAAATCCAAAACATAGTGCCATACTAGCTACTATAGAAAAAATTAACTCTATCCTAGTCAAAACCAGCACATCTACCTTTATAATGAAATTCTTCACAATGTATTGGGTCTCACGTCCCTAGGGACATATAGGAGTCTAGAATGACGGTGACTGGGCTCTTTTTTGCTTATGTTGCATTGTACAGAATTCTGCTCCTTCCTCAGGGCCTACTTTTAGGTAGCTGTTAAAGTAAAACAAGATCCATCCACAGGACCTGCTCAGAATTCATCTTTAGATCCAATATGCTGTGCATCAAAAATAATATCAACAGTGTGAATGCCCTGTACTGCTTTATGTTGCAAATACATAGACACAATATTTCAGCTTTTAGGAACACTATTTTTTTAATCCATTTTCTTCTTCTCTATTTATACTTTCCTCTCAGCTTACAAGCAAATTATCTGGGACACCAGTATTGGGACAATATTAAGGATGACTCTAGATTTAAGCTCAGCATGTACCTCTTCTTCCAGGATAAGTATTTCTGATAATCCTCAGATGTTATGATAACATTTAAAGCTTTTCTTACATATAAGAAAAGCAAGTTGGTGAAATTTCCCAGTCAGGCTCTTTTTTGTTTGGTTGGTTGGTTTTTGCTTTCTTCTGATCACTGATTTAGTTTTGTGTAAGAGATCACAGAGGAAACTACACTATACTATACACACCAAACAATCACCTTTGCATATTTTAATTACATCTGGTTCCCATTTTGAGTAAAGACATGAATACAACCCTGTAACTGGCAAATATAGGGCTTACCACAGACTGATCCTACTGTTAAAACGGGGAAGAGAACAAGAAGACATTATTACAATAACGTCTCCATGACAGTCATTACATGTCATAGGTATGGAAAAATTGGGAAAAGGACTTCAGGGAATTGTTATAGAAATCTATTATATTATCAGTTCCCCTGTATGACAGCGGTAAGGAAAAAAAAAAGAGTCTATAGTGTTTCTGAGTGATATAATTAAAATGTTATTCTCCGTTCATCAGGCACTGTCTGAACTGTTACAAGTTTTTGAGACAACCATACCCTAGAAAGCCAGAGCAGGTGAGATCCTAGTTTAAATATACACCCTCTAAAAGTACTGAGTTGAGAAGAAAGACAGATTTAGATGACTTCATAGGCTTTTTTTTTTAAAAACATATCATGGACTTTGAATTGAGCTTTTACCAGTTTACATGCAGCTTTTTAACATAAGCATATTAATTTACCTTGTAATTATAATTTATAACACATACTTACATGAATATTTCCCTTATTGCTCAGGCCATATGTTTCCTGTTAGCTTATTTAAATTATTTAAGTTATTTAAAACTAACCAGGTTACTAAATCTGGTGAACATCATTTGGGCTGTAGGTTATATATAAGCAGTTGTACTCAATATCCAAACCTGAACTGTATGGTCTTGATTAGATTCATAGTGGCTGATCCTTGTTAAGCTTTCACCTATCTAAGGAAAAGTAGTCAAAGTGTTCCAAGCAGCTTTTAAAGTTTGTTCACATGTACAAAGTATTTTAGTGAGTCTGTTTTAAATAGTTCATTGGAAACAAATTTCTTTTAAGTTCATGGGCTTTGATTTTTTTTTTAAAAACAGTGTTCAGACAATTCTAGTACTTGTTTATTGGAATGTATTTTGGTTTAGCTTAAGATCCATGCCTGCTTTTTGTGTTTAGATAAAGATTATGTGGAAGTAACATACAAAAAACATACATCACCACAAATTAAACTTACTTAAAACACACTTTCATTTTGATTGACTCTGTGTGTAAGAAGATGGAGTCTGCAATAACCAAAGGACAATTTAAAACACTTGAAATTTAACCATTATAGGAGCAATTATGCTAGCTGAAGGTTTATGTTTTTATATCCAGAGTTCAAAGGGGGTGTAATGTGAAGTACCCTTTGCTACCTCTCTAAGGGGGAATAAAAGGTCCATTACAGGCCTTATAGCAATATGGGTTTGGGCTTAAAGCTGCCAAGCACCAAGAATAATGGTTGAAATGCTTTCATGCAGATAAGTTTTCATGCTCAAATCTCATGGGTTCTGTTGCCGTTTGTTCAGTAATAAAATGATTGTTGAACTTTTACATCCCTGGTTCATCAGTTCACAGAAACAAGAAAAATCACATTCTGCTCTACAGAAGCATCAGCTGAGTCTCTATAGATATTTTTGGAAATAACTTAGATAACTGTTCTTTTAAAAAGCCATATATCTAAGGGGAGGGTGTAAAGACAACAGATATCCAGTGGTATCTAGTGAATGGACAACAGGCAATGAGCAAAAACTGAAATACAGGAAATTCCATTTAAACATAGGAAAAAACGTTTCACTGTGAGGGTGGTCAAACACTGGAACAGGTTTCCCAGAGAGGTTGTGGAGTCTCCATTCCTGGAGATACTCAAAACCTGACTGGACACAGTTCTGAGCCGCCTGCTCTAGCTGACTCTGCTCTCACCAGGGGACTGGATGAGGCAATCTCCAGAGGTGCCTTCCTGCCTCATTGTTTTCTAACTCTATTCTTTTAAATCTGAAGAGCTTGAAGTTTGAACAGTACAGCTGGAAGAACTGCCATATGAAGATATCCTCTCCACTGACAATTTCATTACTGATTTTTTAGATTTGCAATGCAGTATGTTCCTGGAAGCCTCCAAGAAGGAAAATTGAAAAATTGAAGAGTTTCCTTGTAGACAGCCCAGGAGTTAAGTTCTCACCTCATTTGTCCACCTACAATGAGAACTGTATAGAGCCTGGTGATGGAGGCTGCTTCGTTGTACATGACACTAGGTGTAAAGCCTGCAATGTACCACTGAGCAGGGTACACAGAATGTACCTCTGAGGTCAGGGAAGCCACATGACCAGTCCTCAGCTTCTCCACATGCTGAAACCCATCCATCCTTGAGAGGTCTGTGTCCAATATGATCAACTCTCCCTCTCTGAGAACAAGTCCTCAATACAGGAGATGGGAGGGGTGGTAGCAAAGCACCTGATTCCTCTGTCCTGTGGGATCCTCTTTTAGATCGACATGTACTTTTTTCTTATAAGGAGGGTGGGCATAGAAAGAATTTTGTGCATCTGAGGAGGTTAAGATGCATACAAAGGTTTTAAACTCCATGGTATTTCTATTGCAGCAGACTATATTTTCGAGATAGTCTGTAATCATTGCCATGGACAATTATACAGTAACATGTTTGTTAAAATAACTATTATTTACTTTATAAAATGCAATGACTCATTTAAAACTCTTGCTATTTATTATGTCAGAAGTACTTACTCACTTCTTAGAGGACCCCTGCCACAGTTAACTGTAGCTTTTCTTTGAGTCATTACTCTCATTCCAGCATCTGCAGTCCTTAGGGAAATGTTTGCTTCACCATTCAGTAACTTGATAAGGTATAAAACAAATGAAGGAAAACTTTCTGTTCTGGAACATAACCTTCTTTAGTAGAGTAGGTGCCTTTGAAATTCCTTTTTAATGTTTATGCATGGTCACTTATTTTTAATCTGAGCCAACTATGACTCAGCTATAAAGATGAAGAGCAAAATAAGTTAGTTTATTTTTTAAAAAAAACTTTTTGCTAAATTTAGGGATGTTTATCTCAAAATAATTTTTAAATATTCAAGTATAAAATGTTTAACTATGAAGCTTCCTTTTCTTCCATTCAACTCGTATCAGACTGCCGCTAGACTTAATTTTTTGGTAATGACAAAAGGAACTCCTCTCACTTCTGTTTGGTTTGTGTTTTATGTTCATCTTCAGATTTGTATCCTCCTTTCCATGACACTTATCAACACTTTGAACTACAGCAGTTAGATAAAGGGTAAATGCAAGACATCTGATTGAAGTGAACTGTTGCATTCAGTTTCCATTTATAATTTCCTGATCCCAAGCCATAGCACTGGCCCAGACTCAAGGAAGGGCAGCTTTATCAGTTCTCAGTGATCCCAAAGAGTTAACCAACGTAATCTGAATACAGCCCTCCACAGACATAGCTCCTCAGCCACAGCTTTTACTCTGAGGACAGTAAGAGTAATGGCAGCAGATCTGTCTTGTCGCTCTTCTTTGCAGTCCCTTGATGCTTCCTGGGACAGGAATGTTTTGCCTTCCCTGGAAGAACTGACTTTGAACTCAGACAGTGAGCTCCATTTAGCACCTCCAATTCTACATCTAGTGTAAGACAAAAATGTTTTAGTCACACAAGGAAGTGAACATGTTGTTGCAACCATATCAACACTTCTTATTGAATAGAAGAACTCATTAGCTTTAGTTCGTGTTTTCTTTTGATGCTGGTCAGACTGTGGTTACTCTTGAATAGTAACAATACCACAAATAATCTTCCATCTTTTATTTATTTTGCTGTCAAACATCTTTGCATTTTAGGGGCCATTCACTTAGAATAGGGGTTATTTACTTAGCTAATAGGCTTTCTAAGCTTAAGATTTCCGCAGTCTTTTAAGCATTTTTCAAGCATGACATATTGTTCTGCACTGGAATGCAGCAGCTGGAGCAACCTTCTCCATGGTCTGCACATCAACATGAACACACACAACACACACTAACCCACACATCCCACCTCTGCAATAGGTGCCAACAATATCATCGCAACCCAGGACCAGTGCAAAGTTCCTTGTTTCAGCTGTGTTTACAGGATGTGTTCTACCAAATTTACTTTCTATAATCATGTTCTGAAATCCACCAAATTAATATTTGCTGTTTCTAGAAGCTGTTTCTGCAAAGGAACCTTGCCTGCAGAAATAACCACAGCTGGAACACAAATCTTATGTCTTTAGATATTCAGGACCTATAAAGATTGGCAAGAGTTAGCCCTCAACTGAATATGAAAATAAATAAAACAATGTTTGGGAACTAAATATGCACCATAACTTGATTGATTTATTTGCTTAAATACATGCACATTTTTAATTTTTCATTTCATAAACCATACAGCTCCAGGGTAGTTGCTGAAAAGATACCTAGTGAGAACCTCTGTACTGAGAAAGTCAAATTAATCAAAGTCTTATGGAGAAGAAAAACCCTCAAGATATCTTGTGATTTAAATACAAACAAATCCACTCTTGTCTTCAAACGCAAATAATGAAAAAGAAAGACTAATAATTTTATCAGGAGAATCAGATCTTTCTTACAGTGTAAAACATCATTTCTTGAGACAGGTAACACTATACAAATCTTGGGAATGAGAATTCAACAGTTCACCATGAATAGTCAGGAAGACAAAAGGATGCCCAACAGGTCCCACCCTTCACCTTGCTAAACAGGTATTTAAGAACTGTTTGAGCTAACAGCCTTCCAACTCCACCCGTCCTCCCAGGCCATAGGGACCCACACTGCGATGATGACACACCCCCTCAGCAAAACACCACCCCTCACCTCCCCAAAATCAAGAAGGTGGCAAGGGTTTGAACATAACTTCATGACAAACTCCACCCCTGGTCCTTGCTGGATGGGCTGTAGAACAAAAAAACAAGAAGGGTACAGAGTTTTGGGGGTGGGGGGTGTGGGTGGAGTGGGGGGTGTGTGGTTGGTTTTGTCTATTGCGGAGCTGTTTGGAACTGGCTGTGACTGGCACAGGGCAGCCCCAGCCCCCTCCGGCACAGCTCAGCCTGCAGCCCCGGGATCAGATGTCCACTGTTGTTTAATAACATCTGCTCAAGATGCTCCCAAAAGTTCCTTCTGGAGATGAAGAGTACCCATGTGCTGTATAAGAGCTCAGTTCTCCAACATCCCTTTCTCTTAAATCTCTGTCTGAAACCTTAGCTGTAGAGTGGGGCTTCTGCAGACAGGATTAGTCATTTCAAGAGCCTTCGTGTTTGAACTTCTGAGAACCAGACCAAAGCCAGGCACCATTTCTGATGGCACCTTCAGCAAAGAGGAGTTTCCTAAACTCTGTGTGCATGTGCCTACCCACTACACAGGGCCTTAGGGGCTGGGTTGTGCCCTCTGTCACTTGTCTTGTGCCTATACTCACTTCAAAAGTCCAAGGCTTCAAAGGGTTTTTTCTCCAGCTTTGATGGTAACAGCCAGAGCTTTAAGGCAAGTCTGGACAAGACATCAGCTTAAATGTGCAGTTGCTCTGTAATGACACAAACCCCACATGCAGTCACAGCTCTCATTAAATGTTAACAGTATGTTTAAAAGTCTGGTGTGAACTTTATATACAGTTTGAACTGACTATAATTTATTTTGATAATAAAGACTCTGGAAGTCTTAAGGTCTTCCTTAAAGTGCGTGCATTTGAAAGCATTTGGAAGCACTGCTAAAAATGACAGAGCAAAGCATTGCGTTTTTTACTATTAACCTCTCTACCTACACCTTCTGTTAGAAACGAAGATCAATCTTAATATCCCCAGGCCTGCTGTTCTCCCATTTTTTGCTCTTCATCCTCTTTAACTCCAGTTTTTAATTGCAGATGGGAGGATTATCATATCCAAATTAAAGCCTGTGTGAGCAGAACATAGGAAGAAACTCTAAATTAATTTAGACACAACCTTACATTAAAAAGGAAACCTTAGAACTGATGATTACTCATCCTAGAATTATCTAGTATTACACAAGCTGGAACTGGAGATTATTATTCAGTTAGAAGTAACATAAGACATAATATTGACCAAGTATTCTTCCATACAACTTTGATGACATGTTCGCATCAAGGACAGTTTGCGTCAAACTGGTCAAATACAGAAATGTAGAAAAAAGCATCCAGTCTCACTCCCAGAAGCTCTGGGTGCTCAGCTCAGGAGAAATCACTTTTTATGGATGCATCTGTACACAATGTTATTATTCTCTAGGCAACTTTCTGTAATATAAATTCTACAGAAAGAACCATCTGATACATGTCTACCAACCACAGTATGCTTCGTGTGTGATGTATATTATATCATATTATACCTTGGATGAATGCAAGTATGTTCTTTGTAACTTGCAGTACACTGCAGAAGTGGCCTAAATTAAGCTTAGTGGCTTAAATTTTGCATCTTGCTTCTTTCTCCCATCTATCATTATCGTAATTTCTTGCATGGGCTGCCTGATTCATGTAAGTGGCAAGAGTCATTACAGCAGAATTTGATAAATATTTCTATATCCATTTCTTGTAACAAACAGATGTATGTGACAAATACATCTGACTTCTGAAAATTGACAACAGTAAAAACCAGTTGCAGATGGAAGACCATCAAACACAGTAACCAGGACTCATTCATGACCTCCTTCTTTCACCTTCTCTCAGTCTAATGGTATAGTGTCTGCTGTAGCCTTACAATTTAAGCAAATAGTATTGTTAACTTAATGTTTAAGTGAACAATCCAGGACTTCCTGGAAGATAAGTCATTCCCATTATTTTGAATGAGAACTGGAGCAGGCATTAAATACACAAGTGTTATTTTCTGAATTTAAAAAAAAAAAAGTATTTTCCTGCAGTTTTACAGCTCATGTGAAGGAATCCGCAGGGTATATTTGCACTATATACCTTGCAAGCTATCACTATAAAATTCATTGCCTGAGAGTTCAAAACAATCTGAATTTTTATTGGGGTGTATAATTGACCTGTTAATTAGCTGCAAAGAGCAGGAGCACAGTACCGTTTATTCTCTTTTAGTTTAAAACCATTACCCCTTGTCCTATTCCAACAGGCCCTGCTAAAAGGTTTGCCCCCATCTTTCTTATAAGCCCCCTTTAAGTACTGAAATACTTAATAAGGTCTTATAAGGCCTCAATAAGGTCTCCCTGGAACCTTCTCTTCTCCAGGTTCAACAACCCCAACTGTCTCAGCCTTTCTTCATAGGAGAGGTGCTCCAGCCCTCTGATCAATTTTGTGGCCCTCCTCTGGACCTGCTCTAACAGGTCCGTGTCTTTCCTGTGCTGAGGGCTCCAGAGCTGGACGCAGTACTCCAGGTGGGGTCTCACCAGAGCCGAGTAGAGGGGCAGAATCACCTCCCTCAACCTGCTGGCAATGCTTCCTTTGATGCAGTCCAGGATATGGTTGGCCTTCTGGGCTGCGAGTGCACATTGCTGGCTCATGTCCAGCTTTTCATCCACCAGTACCCCCAAGTCCTTCTCCGCAGGGCTGCTCTTAATACCTTCATCCCCCAGCCTGTATTGATATCGGGGGTTGCCCCGACCCAGGTGCATGACCTTGTACTTGGCCTTGTTGAACCTCATGAGGTTTACATGGGCCCACTTCTTGAGCTTGTCCAGGTCCCTTTGGATGGCATCCTGTCCCTCAGGCGTGTCAACTGCCCCACTCANTTTAGAGAGAAGGATGTTGTGGGGGACTGTGTCAAAGGCCTTACAGAAGTCCAGATAAGTGGCATCCATAGCTCTTCCCTTGTCCACTGACGTAGTCACTTCATCATAGAAGGCCACTGGGTTGGTCAGGAAAGACTTGCCCTTGGTGAAGCCATGCTGGCTGTCTCGAATCACTTCCCTGTCCTCCATGTGCCTTAGCATAGCTTCTAGGAGGATCTGTTCCCTGATCTTCCCAGGCACAGAGGTGAGGCTGACGGGTTGGTAGTTCCCAGGGTCCTCCTTTCTACCCTTTTTAAAAATGGGTGCAATGTTTCCCTTCTTCCAGTCACCAGGGACTTCACCCGACTGCCATGACTTTTCAAATATCATGGAGAGTGGCTTGGCAACTACATCAGCCAACTCCCTCAGGACTCTGGGATGCATCTCATCAGGTCCCATAGACTTATGTATATTCAGGTTCCTCAGGTAGTCACGAACCTGATCTTCTCTTACAGTGGGAGGGACTTTGCTCCCCCAGTCGCTGTCTTGTGGTTCATCAACTCGGGAGGGGTGACAAGAGAGGTTGCCAGTGAAGACTGAGGCAAAAATGTTGTTGAGTACCTCAGTGTTCTCCTTGTCTGTTGTTACCCATTTTCCAGTTATGTTCATTTGGGGGGTATGCTTCCTTTGACCTTTCTTTTCTAGCTGACATACCTCTAAAAGCCCTTCTTTTTATTCTTTGCATCCCTTGCCAAGTTCAACTCCAGCTGTGCCTTGGCCTTGCTGACTCCATCCCTACACAACCAGGCAGCGTCCCTGTACTCTTCC
>VYZW01003081.1:1582-20171 GCA_013401315.1 Balaeniceps rex | reverse complement strand
ATGGAGCATAGTATGTCTTGGACATATACATGCTCTATTGGCCCAGCCAACAGCAGAGCAAAGTTATTTCTAAATTTAACTTTTGTTTAAAATAGTAATTCTACGTTTTTCTATTACATGCAAGAATAATTACATTTTTTACAGAAACCTAAGCATGGTTTTATTTTTCCTGAGCATAAAAATATTTTAAAATGGCTCTGCCAAAGAATAGTGGTGACATGAAAAAGCATAAGATCAGCAGATATAGGAAAAAAAAAAAAGAAAAAAGAAAAACCAAGGAATGAACAACAGATAAACAACACCACAAAAAGTGCATCATAAATGCTTTGTTTCCTAAACAAGGAGAGATAAAGATAGGCCAAAATGAGAGAAATTTTGCAGGCTTCTCTTCAAAAGAAATGTATAGAGTTTAGGTTTTTTTAACTCTGTAAGTAAAATTCAGGTGGACTCTGCTGATTGGTGATATTAATCTAGAGCGTACAGGAGACAAATGGCTTGTATCCAAAATAAAACAAAATGTTACTTCTTGGCAAAACAGTCACAATGCAGTCAAAAAAAAAAAAATCATGCTAATTCATTCTCAGAATGATATGTCAAATTAAAATAGTTACTTTCTGGTATCATTATGAGGAGACAGGAATCTAATATCTCCGTCATACTATAGAAGAGTCATAAGTTTTATTGGCAAAGCTTTCACTGTATTTACTGTAAAATTGCCAGTTTGCTCTTTTCTGGAGATAGCAAGACAGTTTGCATATGATTCAAAGACAGACAACCCTTGCCCTATAATTTATTGTATTTGGTTTCAGTGAGTTTTTCTCTAAGGAACAGAAAGTGTCGTACACTATCAAGCTTTTCTCTTTCCCCTGCAAGACAATCAAAATAGTTTTCAATGTGGAAACAAAACTGATAAAGTCAAAACATCCTTTTGAATTGCATTATCCAGTTCCAGATACAATACAGGGGGAGAAAAGTGTTAAATGTCCCATAATTCACAATTGCATTGATCATATTTAAATTGCTTAAATTATTCTGCAGAAAGCTATACTGGCTTACATCATGATCCTTCGAGCCACAGCATGACTTAAAAAGCAGTAACAAGAAAAAAGAGCTTCAAGGTAAGTATTGTGTGGAGTAATTAATTATATATAATTTCACTTTGCATGACTAGCTCTATAAAGTTTGGCTAATGCACTTATAGCTATATTTCTTGAGTTAGTTCTTAATTGCCAAATGGACCTCCTACCACTCTGTTGCTAAGATTTAGTACAGCTAATAAATTAGATCACAAGCTCCTTGGAGCAGGACTCACCTTATTATTTGTGTAAAACCTACACACAGCGATAACACTACAGTAAGAAAACACAATATTATCTATTCATCATGGTCTGTTCTGATGAGCCAGTTAGAACTGTGGTCTTGTGCAGAGTTTTATTTTCAAAGCTTCAAGTATTCGAAAGGTTCAGTATGTATTAAGAAAATACAACTGTAGCTGTTTGATAGCGGATGAAATGAGGTTCAGTTACTCATCACGCTACAAAAACAGGACAATGCGCAAATTTCTGGTCAGAGGCTTGGGAGTGGAACAGAGCAATGATGAATTGTTGTGCAGAATTGCTAACTGCAACTTTAAGTTACTTCTAATGCTTCCTGATAATCAGGATCACCACCAAAATTACACATTACCACTGAGCAGTTTAATATGCCTAGATTCTGCCTGACAGTTATTTCAACACATCTACAAAATATTACATGAATTTAAATATTTTTAATTCTAAACAGTGAGATGACTTTTGTGATGTGAAAATCTTACACACAGCCATAACATTACTAGGTGCTCTCAAGCACCTTTCCTTTTTCAGTCTCAAAATGTATTAAAAATAACAGTAAGTTTCGAAATGCCATCATTATTGTTTTTAGTAGGTTTTAGCAGCAGGGCAATATCCAGTCAGAAACTAAGAGTCAGCATTGGTTTATATAAGGATGATAGCTATATGTGGAATATGTCTGAAAATAGCCCATCACCATAAGGAGTCCACCGACAGAGAGGCACATACACATACACACACAGGATGGGGATCCAAGTAAATCCTGGCATTCCTCTCTCCAGCTTTCATCAACTTAGAAAGCCCACAGTAACGTAAGGACAGCGTTAACACATCAACAGTTAACGCGAATGTTGGATTATGACTTACGCATTAAGAAGCTATGCAGGCAACGTATACAGAGCACAGCCTCTCCTCTACAGGAGGAAAGCTCTTCCCGCGCTCCCTCAAACTCTGCCAGACTCTGCAAAAAAGGAAAGCAGCTCCCCACAACACTGCACCTGGTAAGAAGTGGACAAAACCGAGGCAAACTGGAGCTCCCTGTGCCTGGATCACTCCACACAAAAGGTAATGGAGTGAAGTGGCCACACTGCATTCAATATGCAAAGGGAAGCTTCCTCTATGCAGGTATTTCTGAAAGAGTTTTGCAGTAAGCTCAAGCTATTTTTAAGCTGGAAGCACTAAAAAGCACCTGTATAGCCAAACTTACAGATCTGATTACTTTAAAGCTTCTGAAGCTGAGTGCTCCAAAACCATGTCATAAAACTGAGCTAGCCTCACTGCCATACCCCCACAACTTCTGACGTAAATGCTAGAAGGCAGTGGAGAACCCTTGGCCTCCCCAGTGGGGGTTTTGCTGTGGTCCACCACTTATATTCAACACGGTTCTCCTCCCCCAACAGAATGCCTCCCTTCAAAACCATTATACTCGAACATTATTAATGGTTCCTTGGGCTACAAACAATTTTCCTGAATATTTGCAATGATTAATAGCTAAAGGGACATAATGTGCATCCCCACAGATTAGCCATTTGATCCTTAAGTTGTCAGGTATGATGTTATTCTGAGGCGAGATAACACAGCTTGGGTATTTAGGTGACAGCTGAACAAACAGCAGATTAACAGGATGTGCCAGTGTCTAAAGGAACAAGACAAATAGGACATAATTAATTTTTCCTTTCTTTCAAAAATAAAAACATTAAAAGGACTCGTGTTAATATCTGTGTGTACAATTTACAAGAGCATGTAATGATTTGACTATGGGTTTCTTTTTAATAGAGTGAGAAGACACAAATGTCAATGGTAGCTGGAGATTCTCTGCAACTGAAAGTCAGACTTTTAATTTTCAAATTATTGGCATTTGTTTTTGAAAGATTTAATAATGTTTTAAAATCTAGAAGTTTTTTTTTCAAGCACAGTCATCTCGTTTAATTTTTTAACTCCCTTTTCCAGTTCTTTTCTTCCCCCTCTCTCATCAATTCTATTTTCCTACTTTACAGAGGAGACTACTTTGAGGCCACTTATTCACCTGGACTGCAAGGAGCCACTTGGAGCTCCTGCTGTGAGGAGATTCAAACGAAGAGTCAGTTTAATCTGTGCATGTAAAATAGGTCAGTGCTATTTAAAGTGACAAATTTAGGGCTTGATTCTGTAAAAGAATTATGCATATGCCTAACCTGACACATACGACTAGTCCCTTTGCTTGAGTTTATTGTAAGGCTAAGAAGAGTTTTCAATGGCTTAGGGGTTTAAATTCCAGTTTCAAGCTTGTCTTACATACCTGTAAGACTCCATGGTTTTGAAAATGGAACTTAGCCTTGGTTGTCATTTCTGTGCTTAATTTTTTTTATACTAACTGAATATATGTCGTACAGTACCTTCTATTAATTTTTCTTATCTACCAATGTAAAGGAATGAATTCTTAATACAGCACATCTTTGGAAAGGGACTGCTTGCTGCAATAAATAACACCTACAATCAATGACAGTTGTATGTTGCTTAAAAATGAGTTCCGCATTTGTCATCATTTTCAGGCTTTGGACACTGGGTTAGGAAAAACTTCGGGCTTGTCTGACAGATGAGGCTGTGTGCTCAGGTTCGTGATTAATATGACAATTAAACACACTGTACAAGTCCCAGAATTTAATATTCAAGAAGTAAGTTAAAGTAGGTAGGGGGTAAATAGAAATGCATATATATATATATATACACACACACAAAAAAAAATATAAAACCTTAAGCTGTTGAAAACATCATATTGGCAAAGATCTAGGATGTCTCAGGCACTTCTGTGCCCAATAAAGGAAAGAAGCTTAACAATTATATGCAATTGAATGCAATTTCAGTTCTTTAGGTCACTTTTACTGTGTTTATATGTTTACAGATGAAATACATAAGATAATGCAAAAATTTAGGAACACCCGTAATGGCTTCGGCCTAAGGTCCATTTATTCAGTTTGCTGTGATGTGCAAAGATGCAAGATACCAGAAAACTGATACCTCCCCTTCAGTACATCCCTTAGCTTTCGGAAACCAAGGATTTAGAAATATCAAGAGCAAACATCATGCAAGTCATTTTCTACACTTTGAGAGTTAAAAAATTTCACATGCTAGACAAAGGAAGAAGGGCCAGATTCTGCAGCATTTATTTGAATATTTCTTTATCTCGATGAGTTCTTGTGATGCCCCCTAGTATTTTGGAGCACAACAGATTTCAGTTGCATGCTAGCTCAAAAATATATCCTAGTAGTGGTCAACACCTCATTTTACTTGATTATGACATGTAGAATTTATTGCTTTTGCAAAAATAATGCCATAAAAAGTGGCTAATACTGTGAGAAAACTGCATTAGTGGACCCTATCAACCTCTTGCATTTTCAGCTTACAAAACACACAGGTTTTTCTCCTCTGCGAAGCACAGCGCTTGACCTGAGCCTCCCAAAGAGTCACTGAGATGAAAATGATAACGGGCTTACCCAGCAAGTGGGGCACTGCTTCGCCGTGCCCACAGGGCCCTTCAGCAGGCATGAGATGCCTGTGTAGGGCAGAGAGATAGTCCTGCACTACCCACCCCCTCAGCTGCCATCAGTGACAGGCTGGTGAACCCCCAAACACAAGGTATAAAATTCTCCCTTTTTTATTTTTGGTCATTATTTAAGTGCTTTCTTACCCTGATGTCCATTCCCGTCAGGGCCCGAGCATACCACACTTCTCCCACCCTTGCTGTTGAGGGACAAGGAACAGGAGCTACCAAGCTGGCCATTGAGACAATCCTCTACTGATTTTGCAATGTAAACAGTTAGGTAATCGACTGCATTTTTTTCTCCTTTAGACATGTTCCATGTGCTTGATCATTCACAGTGAAATCTGTGTGAATTTTGGAATTCCAGAAATTCTGGAAATTTAATTTCCTGAATTCAATGCAATTAAGTTATTCAAAAACTTGAAAAGCCTCCAGAAACTCAATAAACCTGAAATACCAACTTCCAGACTGCATGTGCATTTTGGCACCTCTCATTCTAAAAGAAACAATTTTAAGAACGCTTATACCATGAAGAGATGACACCATTTTGTTACACACAAGATTAGCAATGATACCTCATTCTCATATCTCATTTGCACATAACAAGACTTAAATTCAGTTTAAAATTAATTATCAAAACCAGTAATGCTGCCATAGTGAGTCAAATTTTCCTTTCACTGGAAATTCTTTTCAATTTCCAGTTGTTGTTTTGCTGCATTATGAAGGTCAAAGCATCTTCAGTGCTGCAGCAAACCATACCGTTAAAATGACAATGTGAAGGCTAAAACGTACCAAGCATTTGCCATGTCAACATGTCCCCAATGAAAATCCCTTCCACTTCATGAACTGGAGAAGCCGTATGCTTCATTAAGTCACAGACAGCACACTCATTAAAGATCAATGGCATCTTCCAAATGCATTTAGTTTTTCTTTAGTCCTAACATATGGTCATAATAATGCATCTAACAGTAAGCTTGGGCAGTGATTTTTAATGAAAAATAATGTTCAGACTGGCCCATGTAATTTGCTTTTATGTTTCTGACCTTGTTCTGAAATGAATCCCCATAGTTCCAAAACATTCTCATGCCAGGTTCTCAGTTCTCTTGCCAAGAAAGGCAGATGCCATGTTTGTAAGTTACAACATCTCTATTTAAATCATATGCCTTCATATAATGTTGGTATTTGTTTTCCCGTCCTATGCGCACACCAATTCCCAAAGAAGAAAAAAAGAGGTCCAAAGCATTACCTGTAAACTAACACCAGCGACAGCAACACAGATATCCCTCGCAGAGGCACGCCATTGATTCTCTCTAACATGAGAAATGTTGTCATTTGAGAGACATACTACATCAGCCTATTTTACCATCTGTGTAGGAGCTCCAAAAGCCCAGAAATGATCACAGTGAAGAGTCATCAAAGGTCTGGCAACTATAGTGACATATTTCATTGTTGAATGGAAATGCATTTGATACTAAGGCACTGCAAAGAACAACTTCATACATTGGGGTCTTCTTCCAAGTATACCAGCCTAAAAGCACAAAGTCTCAGCTTACACTTTCACTTTCATTTCTGTCACCTTTGCTAATTACATATACAGGCAGTGTCAACCCTTTCTCCATTCATTTTCTTGTCTGGCATCCACTTGATGGTGAATGCTAATGTGTAGAGTCAAAGTAAGTGTGATACGGCTGCAAGACATCAAGTACATTGTTTTAAGGTGTATCTGGAGTCCGTGCACAATATTGTTGTTCATGGATGAATTGAAACAGTCACTTGTCTCTAAGTTTCTTCGGGGCTGTATCCAAGTGCTAGGCTTATAATCATATTTCTCGTAGGGTAGAATCACACACATTTTCAGTTCAACCACCAGACTATACTACTTACTCAGTTACCTAGCTTTTAATCAGTCTTTAGGTGCTATTTAACCTTCTATTGAATAATCATTAGAATTTAAACACTTACCTCCCCTTGTGGATATGCTGGCTTCCAGAAGAAAAAATTAACGAGGACATGTTTTTTATTCCACATTAGCTTAGTCGAACATTACCCTTTCCTGAAATACTCAGAGTCCATAAACACTTGCTCTTCTGAGCCTTAACTGTAACTTTGGCTTTAACTGAAGTTCTCCAGCCCGCACCTTCACCACAGTGTGTTTACATTCCTCCAGGCTTTGCTTGATAAACTGACCTAGATTTTTAATTTCCCAATTTCCAACCCTGATCCTGAAATATAAGATACTTGTTCCTCCAATATAAGGACTAGGACCCAACGCTTTAGATAGCTTTAGGCAGTAAAGAGGGCACTTCAGTTGCTGATTTCCTGTGCTCTGATGCTAACCATAGTTCTGTATTTAATCGTAGTCTATTGGCCACACTTCTGCACCAAAATAAAGTTACACAATCTGCTTTCATATCCACCTTCATCCTACACGACTACTACATGACTGCTTTAAGTCTTTTCTTCCCATAACCCTAATTCAAGCTTAACAAAATGGCACTGAACCAAAATGCCACCAAAATAGAGTTGTTTCTTCTGTCATTTGTGTTATTCCCTGAGATCCTGCAAAAACCTGCCATAAACTGAATTTTTCAATCCTTTATTCCCAAAACCTAACCTTACCTCTAGCTTTAACCAGTCAACACCATTAGCAACAGGTAGTCCTGTAGGTCTTCCTTTGTTACATAGTTGACGGTATCTTTTAAGTTCTTACTTTCCAAACCCCTTTAACTGGACAGAGCAATGCCTCATACTTTTCTTACACAGTGAAAGCAGAAGTCAGCTATTGCTCCTCCACATACCAGTGCTCATCCAAAATCTGGGGCACTGGCACAGCACAAAAAGAAATACAGTGCTTCTACCCCGACTGCTGGAACCTTACTCCTAACTGCAGCTCTAACCCTATTTTTTATCATAGCTGAAGGGATCTTAACTTTACGAAAGCACGCACTGAACAACTAACCATTTCATCAGTAGTGTTCCACCTGGTTTCAAAAATAATTTTAGGTCTGTAAGCCTAAAGAAAACTAATAACCAGAGGTCTTCAGTAGCTCCTGTCTCAAACCAGTCCTAATGTTTGTTTTAATTATGGTCTTAATGATGCATGTGAACACGTGAACCAAAGCATCCTTCAGATGCTAACCACCATCTTAACCTTAGCAGGTTTGCAAGACTCTTCAATAAATAGACCCGTCCAGTATCTGAATTCCCAAATTCAGATTCTAATCCTAGATTTAAGCATAGTTTAATGACCCACAACTTCAACAATATAAGCATGAAAAAAAACCCAAAACCACAACCCAGCTGTCCTTTGCAGACAGGCATATCTCTGCCCTGTGGATTTTTTTAAATATATCAATGGCACGTGCAATATGCAAAAACCTGAGAGGTGACTCCATCATTCTTCTTCCAAAGAGATTTCTAAGAGTCCTTTCATAACAAGATGTCACTAAGAAAAGCGTTAAAAGAAAAGTATAAAACCAGGATTAAACCTGCTCCAAATTTCCACATAATTTTGATTAGTTAAATGACTTTTCTTTCGTTCCTGATTTTTTCCTACAAGGTGCATGCCTGTATTTAATTTTTCTATTATGTGTCATTAACATTCAAAATTGGAAATGAAGTCTGTAGCAAAGTCAAATGAATTAACACAAATTGAAGGAAGAAAAATGTTCAATTAAATTCCAATACTTCATTTTTACAGTTTGATTTCAAGCTTCCATGTCACAATAGTACAAAACAGACAGGATATATTTAATCACTTTATGCTTTTATGATGAAGCAATATTTGAGTAGAAAAATCCTTCAGCAGTATGTTTATCTCCAAACTCAGACTGTTTCAACTGCCTGGAGTTCATAGCTGGGAAATGGCTCAGATATTTTGCTAAATTTTCAGTTTTGTTTAAAAACTATTTGTCTCTTCTATCTAACTGTGTCTTAGAAAGCTGCCACTTTTCATGTATGGATGTCTTTTTAGCAGTATCATCATTAGTTTGCAAAACACTTCGGAACTGGGGGGCTGGAAGGCACTATGCATATTTAAGTTTTATTATCACATTCTGTAAAATTTATTCTTGACAAGGGTTCTTTTGTGGTTTTAATATCTTACTTTTCTTCTTTTCCCCAGTTTGTACTCGCTTTCCTAATCCTTCAGCTGTCTAAAGGGTTTTCTAAGTGGTTGCAGCAACTGGGTATTGTGACATTCCCTTTACTTTTTCCTGCAGCTAATGCTCAGCTTCACTCACTTTGTTGCTCTCAGAATTTTGTTAGCCTTATTTAAAGATACGCTTGTTTTAGGCCTTGGAGTGGTCTACCTGCTGAGTTAACAGTTATTATTACCTGTAAGGGGAAAATGTATTTTGAAAGAAATGAAAACCATGCGTTAGTGAAGAAGCTTTTATACCAGCAATTAAATAACTTATCTGAATTACAGTGACAGCTTTGCAACTAAACTAATATGTCACTTAAAAATGACACTTATCAAAGCATCAATGTGGCACAATTACATAACTTGCTGTAAAGAAATGTAATTCCTCTAGGAATGAACAATACTGTAGCAACCTAAAGTCCACATACTTCATTATTTTAGTAGAGCTGAAAAGACACATTTGCCGCTCACTTTTTCATATTCATTTAACAAAAGACATACTTCATAGATGTAAATGTGTTCCTTTATTAACCGTTGGGTAAGATCTTGGTTAAACCAGCCATGAAGCCAATTCTTCGGTTTAACAAGAGGAAACACAACTGATGAAAAACGTCCTCATTCTCAGACAGAAGTTTTTAAGGAGATTGTCTTTGAGTAGTTTGCGAAGAACCAGAAGTACTAGCACATACAACTCCCCTGATGGCAGCTGGGTGTCGACAAGGTTACTAGTACACGCAAGATATCCAGCACTGGCTGCATACCGCTGGTACTGACATACCCAAATCCAGTGCAATTTTTCAGTTGTAATTACATTGACTTCACTGAAACTGTTTAAGTGCTTCAAGTTAAGCATGCATTTAATTGCTGCTACTATACTAGAGTCATAATTTGTGAACTGTTCTGTACCCTCCTAGGATTAAAGATACAGCCTAATTGCAAAATATACTAATACCAGTGGTAAAAAGTATTTTTACATTATTCGCATATTGCGTAAATAGCATATGTATAATTTCACTGCAATCAATGGAAATCACAGATTTCCATATCACATGCTAAATGCTGAGGTTGATTACCATTATATTTAATTTATACTAATCAGCATGAGCCAAGTGGGGCTTTAATATCACATGGAGATTTATGGCAATTATCTTTTTTTTATTTTTTCTTTTTTTCTTTCTTTTCTTTTTTTCTTTTTTTTAAGGGAAAAAAGCAAATGTACTTGGGGCCAGAAATGGGTGTTCATACACAACACACACAATAGGTGCTTAGAAAAAGATAATATGTATTTTAAAACCATTTGAATGTTGCTATTTGAAAATATTTCAACAGAAAGCTTTGTCTTTCCTCTTGGAGATTTCTCCTGAGCAATGACAAAAGAATTTAGTAACACTTTTAACCCCATTTATGTCTAAGGGTCTCTAGAAATAGTTTCTTATCTTTCTTAGAATTCAACAAAAATAAAACAAACTTCCACATATTTTTTATATTGGAGAAAGTTACAGAATAAAATCAGATCAGCACATGTCAGCATATGGTAAGTATGTATGTTACCTCAGAATAGATTGTTTTATTTTATATACTGACTGTTCTAAGGCTGCATGCATCTTGTATTGCATGGACATAAGAGGAAAAAAAGAAAATAGAGTGAAATAAAAATAATTTGCTACCATACTAGCACAAGACTTCTGATCTTTCAAGTAGTGCAGCTGAAAGAAAGGAAATTTCAATTGGCATGACAATGCCAAATCTCCAATTCTCAAAATACCATCAAACAACTGACATCTCTTACACAACTGAGGTGACCCCAGAAGTAATTACCTAGAATACTGTCCTGGTTTCAGCTGGGTTAGAGTTACTTTTCTTCCTAGTAGCTGGCATAGTGCTGTGTTTTGGATTTAGTAGGAGAAGAATGCTGATAACACACTGACGTTTTAGTTGTTGCTAAGTAGTGCTTAGACTAGTCAAGGAGTTTCTTTTTCAGCTTCCCATGCTCTGCCAGCTGCACAAGAAGTTGGGAGGGGGCACAGGCCAAGATAGTTGATCCAAATTGACCAAAGGGCTATTCCATACCATATGACGTCATGCTCAGTATATAAACCGAGGGGAGTTAGCCGCGGGGCAGCAATCGCTGCTCGGGGACTGGCTGGGTGTCGGTCGGCAGGTGGTGAGCGGTTGCATCACTTGTTTTCTTTTCCCTGGGTTTTGTTTGTCTCTCTTGTTCTCCTTTTCATTACAATTATTATCATTATTATCATTATTATTACTATTATTATTATTATTATCATTTTATTTCAATTATTAAAACTGTTCTTATCTCAACCCGTGGGTTTTCTTACTCTTGCCCTTCCAATTCTCTCCCCCATCCCACCGGGGAGGGGGAGGGTGAGTGAGCGGCTGCGTGGTGCTTGGTTGCCGACTGGGGCTAAACCACGACAAATACAGAGTAAATCAACACTGGCTTTTCATATTTTATAATCTGTTTGGTTTAGTTTTTTTGTTTGCTTGTTTGTTTTTTTTCAGGGAGGGCAGGAGGTTGCACTAGCTGTGTAGGGAGGACAATGAAACAATTGGTCTATACAACCTTCCATGCTATCTACTACTGCTACAGGAAAATAAAGAGGCTGTTTTTCTACTTTGTGCTTTGTTTCAAAATGAAGTGTTAGCCATAATGCCATACTAAATGAAAAATAACGTGTGTCTCTTTCTTAATACATCTAGATTTTCTTTTTTATTGAACCAATTCCTATTTATGACAATAGTGTTACAGAAAAGAAAAATCAGGTCCTGTTTTTTTACACAAGCTTAGAATCTGCTCCTATACAAAATAAGGTGAAGTCAACTGAATTTAATCAATTCTGAGGTCATAGCTGTTAAACATTAATGCTGAAACTTCAACGGTTTAAGAAGCCAGAGGGTACTAGTGGGGTAGAAGCATAGACCAGAGCTGGAAGGCCAATCAAAAATAACAAGATTGTAGGATGGATTTCGAGTCAAGCAAGCTTACATGGCACATAAGATGATACAGTCCATTTCAGGCCTATGAGGCAACATGAAAAACAAATCAATGGGTAACCTGTGGAGAAAGCAAACCAAGGCCATTGACATGGTGTCTACAGTTGACAGTATAAAATGCATTTGATGCATGGGAAAAATAAAGGCTTGCTCACTTAAGACAGAAGAGGGTAAGGATGACAATTCTGAACTGAAGCCTGTGGAAGGAACTCAAAGGAAAAATATGATATCTTCTCACCATGAGAACCTGACAACATATACTGGGATCATGAAAAATTGTATACATTCATATATTTCTACTGAAGCCAAAATGATCATTCACTTTCTTCAAGCACCGACTTGCAGAAAATATGTTAGACTAAAGACATATGAGATAAGGATTACCCAATTATCTCTTTGAAATTGAACTATCATGAAATTCTGAATTTAGATCCAGAGCTCTGGATTAATTCTAACTTTCAAATTATTACTTCTTGAAATACTCATCTCATTTAATACTAGCAATAGATGAATTAAAAAAAAAATAAAGAGCAGAGAATGTTAGTAAAAAATACTATTCAAGTTATGTCAGAAACTGTTTTACTTGGACAAAAGTAAAAAAAAAAAAAATTTCTATGAATAAGCTACCTGAACATTTCAACTATTCAAATTGCAATAGCAAATAAAAAAAAAAATTAGGCGTCCTTTCTTTGGGACTTTTTTTTTTAATATCGAGACTCCAAAGCTAGCTTTACATGAACTAGGTCATGCCATTCTGATTTAGAGTTAAAGGACAGAGTCAAAGAAAAGGACAGCTGGCAGAGAAAGGGGCAAACTCTGATCAATCCACAAGCATTTCCTTCAAGACGGAACTCGGAAGGCAAAAGCAGAAATAGCAGCTAAGTCATGATGAAAATCAGAAACACCGTTTGAAAAAAAATTTGCATCATTAAACAACATGATACTCAAACTCATTCATTTCAAATTCAAATGCCAAACCACTACAGTTCATCACAGCTTCCACACTCTGTCACATGAGATTTTGAAGGGGATTTCCAAGACCTCATAGGCTGCACAAGACATTTCAGAAGCAAAATGTTTTCCAGAAGGAAATACCTTTTCATAGTAAATAAAGAGCAAGGTACTGCAAGATACTCCCCCAGTCCTCATCCCCCTGCACCACTCAGGGTGGGGAAGGAGGTAGAGGAGTCAGGGATGAAGGACTGAATTTGAACCTGGAAAAGAGAGAGAGGTGTTGTTTTAATTTATGGTTTTGTTTATCACTAACCAGATCTATTTTAATTGGCAATAAATTAAATCAATTTTCCCCAAGTTGAGTCTGTTGCCCCTGACAGTAACTGGGAAGCAATCTCCTTGTCTTTATCTCAACCCACAAGCTTTTCCATCTTATTTTCTCCTCCTGTCCCATCAAGAAGGGAGAGTGAGAGAGTGGCTGGGTGGGCATCTGGTAAATGGCAAATGTCAACCCACCACAGTTACAGAGGCTGTAGCAACAGGGACAAGAAAAGTGCAGTCAGCAATAAAATATTCAGGATGTACCTTAATTTGTTATCTTAAAATTACAAGTCACAGGAAAGTGAACTATGACGACAGAAAAGGTGCCTACATTTTTAATGCCCTCCTCTATCCAGGTTACCTGGAAGCTAAAGTGACAATGTCAGAAGGCTTCATATCATAGCATGCAGTTAGTGCTTGTGACGGACTACTGCTAGCAGTAGTTTGGTACAGGCTCCAAAGGAGGTAAAGGCCTGAGCTGTAGCCAGGCCAAGAACTCCTCTGGTTCCAGTCTTTTCTCTGAGAACCCTCAAGGGAGCCGAGTGGCACAGAGAGCATCGATGCATATGAGCTTGGAACATTGATCACGCGACTGACACATGAATAGCAGGTGGCTTTTTCAAGACTCATTTATCAAGGAACAAAGAAAGTTGTGGGTACAAGGAGCCTCATGCATACCTTTCCTATCACATGTAATTTGTCTACGAGACAACCACTTTGTCCTATAAATATGTGGCTGCATGGCAGTGATCTCCCTTTGAGCTGGGACGCCTCTCAAGGTTGCTCCTCAAGGCAAAGAGACCTTTTACCAAAGGCACATCTTTGGTAAGTGACCAATACCACACACAACCTTGTAGGATGGTAACTTTGCATGCTGAGTTGATAAATTTTGCATATATAATCCCTTAGACATAAACCATTGTCCAAGTCTGAGACTAGGATTGGACCTAGCCGCAACTAAGCTCCATCAGGAATTCAGAAAGCAACAGGGTCTATTCTGAACCTCATGACTCAACGGGAAAGTCCTCCTTACCCTTTTGCATCCCCGGTCTCTGTGTGAGTCATTCTAACTTGAGTGTAACTCAATTTTCCTTTGTACGTTTCTTCCACACAGTAATTAATAGAGTGAACCTTGCCACCAAACTTATTAAACCTTGGTAAACCACTGTTAAACTTTGTTAAATTCCATCAAATTCATTAAACTGTCAAAATTATTATTCTACCTCAATAAAACATATTGCTGCTTCTCTCTTTTGAGTGAAGTGCATTCCACTCTTTCGCGATAGTGCTGAAGGATTGGGAGATTTTATTTTCTGCTTAACGCTAATAGCTGTGTGGGTAAGCAGATGTCAGGTCAGGTTTGCAGGTCCACATATTACCTACACTAGAGCACACTGAGAGTTCCTATGTGAAATCTCCATTTTTTTTGTTGCTTAGAAAGACATCGGTTTCCTTATGGTGATTCAGTGTCTACCATCACAGAGGACAAGTGGAAAACATAAAACAGGACCAATATGTGATTGTAAGTTAGGTCATTATTTAGAGGTTTAAAATTATATTCAGGAATGCAGATCAGCTGTACTCTTTTTAAGGGCAATATACCATATACACCGACATCTTACCACAAAGTAATAATATCAAAACAGATTTATGGTCCTGTAAAATAATTAATTAGGAAGGGTAGATTTTCTATAATCCCTTTTACATTTATCAATGCTAAAATGAATGCATAACATTCATCAGGCTTTGCAATACCAAGCACAAACGCAGTCAGCTCTTTCATCAGTGTATTTTTACATTGTACTGCCATAAAAGCTCTTTTCTTACAATATGCCTTTTGTTCTTTTTGTTAGTGCTAGAAATTAAAGACAAAATTACCTTCCTGAAACCCCTGACATGAGACTGAATCCAATTATCACTCTGCCAGTGAAGTCTGAAACTTACACTTATTCAGAGAGAACGACATTTTGGGGTTCAGGTGCACTGAATATGCCTGAAATCAGAATTCTCTCTTTATTTTCTGCTCCTCACTACACTTTAGATAAGACTCTAACCAAATATTCGCAGGCATCTTTTTCAAAGATCAGGAAGAAAAAAGGTAAGGAAGGGAAGTGGTTCTGCCTGGCTAGTCTATAAAACAAATCCAGACACTCTTGCTTTTAGGATGAGTATCATATTCATCAACTCAGAGGTTAAGCATCCAATTCTTACTCTCATTGGAACAAGACAGAGAAATTGAAGATCTTAGCTCAGATTCTGTCCAATGGAAATGATGCATATCAAGAAGAAACACAAGGCTGTCTTCTCAAGGATAGGAAAAGAGTAGTTTTACTGCTAAAATTAACTCTGTCTCAACAGCAACTAGCATCAATACTGCTTGGGCCTATTTCTGTCTGCTTGAATAGCTTGTTGATTTTGAAGACAAATGTAAAAGAAAAGCAGTAACTAAAGATTTATAACAGTGTTCTTTGTTGCTGTATCCAGTTGGATATTTGTCTTTCAGTTTACTTATCTTGATTTTATTTCAATCTCTAAGAATACTAACAAAGGCAACAAGTAATGCACAAGAAATGAAGAGCTACAAGTAAGATCTAGAAGTGTGCAGACAAAATTTTATACTCAAAATTATTACCTCAGATACCAAGCTCAGAAATTATTGTCTGGAACGACTAAAGCATAAGTAAGACCAGAATTTATCCAGTTGCTTTGAAAATGAATTCTTAGACATACACTTTATTAGCAGTTCCACACAGCACTAAATTTCCTTCCCTTCTGCTATTTATTCTTACATTATTTTCTTCTTAAAAATGTGTTTCACAATTGTATTTAACCAACAGAAAAGTCAACTTGTAGTACTGATACTGAATATTGACACTGAATTCTCATTGTTGCACTGCCCAGTTGTATAATCACAGCACTTTTCGTGGTGAGTTACAATATCTAAAAATAAAACTCAATTTTTGGTGCTGAAATTTACCATCCAAACTACAGCAAGAATATGAGTCACAAACAGAAGGAGTTGCTAGAAGAATACAGATTATAATGGTTATTAATACACAAACATGCCAGAGGTTGGGTGAAACCTGTCCAGAGCTTTCACGTGATTCTGAGACATTGAAACTTTCATAGAAAGCAGAGATGTAGGAAGGGCAGTAGTGAAGCTCGTCAATACTATCAGAAAATAAGAGGGAATATAATTCTCTTGCGTTGCATGGGGAAAGTCAAAAGCATGACATCTTGAGAAGAAATGCTTCTTCATGGTTATTCAGATATGTTATTTGAGATAACTGGGCTTGTGGTCAAATGCTTTTTGGGTCCAACAACCAAACCGCAGACTCGGTAGGAGACCAGGGAAAGAAAGATCACACATGCTTTGTCCAGATTATATACGAAAAGCAGGCCAAAATTCCCACTGAATCTGGCTCCATGCATATAACTGGAGGACAGTAGTGAGAATGCAGCCGATACAGTCTGTTCCAAACAAATGACAAATGCAGTTTAACTAACTGTTGTTAGCCACACGAATCATGTTCAAGAAGTCTCCAGAAACCTAGCACACAATAAATAGTCAATGATAGCCTGCCGAGTTAGACATTTTCCTGTTTCCAGCGGTATAGCACCACTGTAAAAATCTAATACTCCTTGGCACATTCTTACTGCTTTAAACACTAGAAGCGAGGGGAAAAAAAATACAATGAACTGGTTCCGAGCCAAATCCTATTACTTGGAAACGTAAATTTACATGCTGAGCATGTTTTTTCTTTCTTATCTCCATTTTCTCATTTTGCAGCACTAAAAGTAGCTTCAGGGTGCTTTAATATTTAATTCCATTGAGACCCTTCAATGCTTATATCTACCTTTGTAAACTTTAAAAAAAAAATTGAACAGAAATATGGCAAACACCATTGCTAGCGCTTCAACATCTAGAAAGATCAAAACAGAGAACACATGCATTAACACATCATCCAATATAGTTTTTGATGCTAACAGTTACCCCAAAAAAAGACTGTTACCCACAGTATTTTAGTAATTTAGCTTACATTTAACTTTGACACAAGACAACATATCTGCACGGATAAGAATCAGGTCACACATTAGAGCAATTGGGATGCAATTAATATGCTATATTAGTTACTTTTTAATTTTTTTTCCATAAGAGATTTTGAAGAATCCAAGAACATTCTCCAATCTAGGGGAATTCCACAGAATACTTTTTCAGATTTGAAATCAGAGTTTATCCTCAGAGATTTATCGGTGCTCTGATCCAGGTCATGCCAAGGAATTTTTCCAATGAACATCAGTTCTTAGGGTGTGGATCATGCATAGTTGAGAAAGTTGGGGACCGTTTAGCTGCAAAAGTTCCTGGGAATATCTTTTCTTTACATCGTGAACTTTATGCCCAATTAATGATCTCAGTTAAGAAAAAAAATGGACTTGTTCTGTGTTTATGCCAAAATGACAGAAATAAAAAAAATGACTCAAGGCTCTCTTTTGAAGGAAAGTGTTGCAGAAAAATATATACACCAATTATGTCAGCAGTTCTCAAAATAGTTAACTGCAGAACTGTTTTACCTTCTGCAAAACAAATTTAGACNTTGTTTTGGCCTTAAAGTAATATATTTAATTTTTTCCCCCACAATCAAAGTAAAGACAAACTCATTTCCAAGATTTAAATCAGTAGCTGGTTTCAATACTGGCAGCATTAGAAGGGAGCTTGCTAGTCAGGCCTGGTTCAAAGAAGCTGTAATCACAGTAGGTTTCTTCTCCTCGAGCTGAGGGTGGAAGGGATCACTTTCTCAAACATATTCATGAAAATNTCCTTTTTCAACAAGTTTTATGGGGTTGAATGCCTTTCTGCCTACCACCCTTTTCTTTTTTCCTTTGCCTTCCAGACCTAATGAAAGAATTCACTTTCCTTTAGAAAAGCAGGCAGAAACTTTGCAAAAAAACGCAAGAGAGAAAAAAAAAAGTAACCTACCTTGTTTTGAAAACTATTAATTGGGAAAAATACCTATTCCANTTAGATCATTTTTTCCTATGATTGAGAGTGCAACCATCAGCTGAGAAAACAGGTCAACAAACATATTCAGCAGCCTGCAGGCAAAACATTTTGAATGAAACTAAAATAAAGTTTGATAATATACAGACAAGCACTATACATGGTCCCCTATGAGCCTTCTCCAGCATTTTTCACAGAAACGGATGGCTGAAAGGATATTAGAAATGCTAAGGAAAATGTATGCTCAAACAATTTCACAAACTTCTAACTAATTTCAGTTTACTGCAACAAATTACTGTCTTGAAAAACAG
>VYZW01003080.1:53288-80337 GCA_013401315.1 Balaeniceps rex | reverse complement strand
CGGGCGGCGGCGGGCCTGGGGGGGGCGGGGAGAGGGCGGGAAACCGGCGGGGCCGTGCACAGCTTCGCAAATCGGCCGGTGTTGGGTGCGAGCTTCGTGTTCGGGTTGAAATCAGTAGTCCCCTTCTCTGCTCTGTGCTGCAGATGGAGCTGGAAGCGCTGCGCTCTATCTACGAGGGAGATCTGTGCTTCAGGGAGCTGAGCCCGGTTTCCTTCCAGTACAGGGTAAGGCAAGGTGAAGGTCTGCTCGTCGCTGCAGCGCAGGTTTCGCACTGAAGTTGCTCTGCTGCGTTGTAGTTGACATACCAGGGTTTTTCTAAAACAAATGCGTGTTCCGTGGGCAGTAAAGGCTAGATCCATAGGCCGTTGTTTCAGGATCTTTGGTACGATGATGCTTGATAGCACAATGCACAATATTTAGGAACCTGCTCCCAAGGCGGGTTTATTATCCCTTAGCTAGGCACCCTGCTTACATGTCTGTCTGCTGCATAGTTACAACTGTCAAACTGTCTGAAGGAGCCAGCGTGCTGAGTAATACCTAAACTAGATGGTCAGAAATGTTACTTACAGAGACATTTATATGTAAAGCTCTGAACCTTCCCTGTTGCTCAGTTACAGCATTCTAGTCTCTTGTCCAGAGGTAGTTGGCATGCCTTGTCTACCTGCTAAAGAGAAAATCCACAAAATGCTTTGGGCATGTGCACTGATACGATCTGCTCAGGAGAGACATACAGGGAGCGCTGAGCTTGAGATATGCAGTTAGATTCTGGCATGAAAGTCTTACTAGCTTTCTCAAATGTAAAGACCTGGAAGTTCTTCTGGGCATGGACTGAGGCAGATCTTTGGACAGCCAGAGAACTTTACTGATGAAAACTTAGGCACCCATGGGATAGAAGGGAGACTTCTGAAAATGCCATATCCCTGTAGTGGGGAGGAGGCATCTAAAATAACCTTTTTGTGATTTCTCAAGTAACTTCAGAATAACATCAGTAATTGTAACGAGATAAGTCGGTTTAATTAATAGCACTTGAATCCCATCCGTGTAGGTGCAGCCTTCCTTCACTGATAGGACTGTTGTTAGCAAATTTAATTTCCTCGAAAGAGCAAATGTAATATGCCTATAAGTCTATAATGTATCATTCTACATTTTACTAGCTTTGGTCATTGCTAATTTTTATTAGACGAAAAATAATTGTCAAAAGTTAAAACTAAATTTAAATACTGTAAACTTAGTGTCAGACAAGGGTAATTATGCATCTTTCCCATGAAGAAGAAGTTGTATTACGAGAAGGCATATTGCAAGTAAGTGCATGGGAAGGTCGAAAGAATTAGTATGCTATTTTTCTGAGCCTCATTTGTCTCACACATGTCTCGCATACAAAACACAGCTGTTTTGTAATCAAGTGAGGCTACCCAATTTAGGATGCACTGGCAAGGAGGAGCATGGTCACGCAGCTTTCTGTGTGGATTTGCTCAGTGAGCAGGCAGTGCTTTCCTGAGAGAAGTCTAAACCGTACCACCAGTTCTCTTCTTGGCAGCGGTGGGAGCTGGACTGCCACACTGTAGATGATATCTTGATAAATGTTGCAGATGCCTCATTTATTTATTTATTATTTATTTATTTCACCTCTAAAACAGATGCTTTTGAACGTCAGTTAGTCCACTCTGCTGAAACAGGCCCTGTAAATAAAAAAGCACCAACTTTTTTTCTTTTCTTTTCTTTTTTTTTTTAATTTTGAAGTACAGTAGCTTTACCTTGATGAGGACTTTTTTTCTGGCTACACTTTATTCCACATAATCTGATGAAGCCAGGTTTTGCCTATTCTAAAATGAGGGAAATAAGGGGGAATTTTTGGGTGGTTTTAGAATACAGATTTAAGCAACTTTGTTGCACTAGTCTTCCAAATCCTTGTGTCAAACAGTTATTTCTGTTTGTATAGTATGCCTTTGGTAGCACCTGTACTAGTTTTAAATTAAAAAAAAAGATTTATTTTTTATTTAACATAATTGTATGGATTGTATATGTAATGCGGGTTCACTAAATTGGTTTGATGTGCATGATTATATTAAAGTGTGCCTTTTTCTAATGTTATCCAGTCTCATTCTACTGACCTTAAATCTTTTACTACTCATTCTTTCTTATAGTGAAATAAAATATCTGTAGGGATGAGATGTAAATATTGAAATTCTTATCTATTATTTTTGCTATCTTGGGTCACTAGTTTATTGTCATCTTTATTTCAATGGTGTCTTGTGGTTTGGTTTCATACTGCTCTGAGCTTGAATGCATGGGGCGGGGGGAAGAAGGCTTCATCTTTTCTGTTCTTGTGTATGATTGTATAATATTTGGCTTGCAGATGCTGCAAAGTAGCTTTTAAAACCAAGCGATTAAAAAAACACATAAACAGAGCTTTGAATGTTTCTGCTGCTTTTCCTAGGATGAAAACTGCAGGGTAGAGATGAATATTGATGTCATAAATTGAATACTTTTTCTAGATAACAGCTTTATTTTCTAACAGATAACTTTATGTAAATAGTTGTTATCTTAAGGAATTTGGATAGTCTTAAAGAAGTGAAAGACTTGTATATTGGCATTGTAATCCTTAATAAGTGTCTGGAAACTGTTGACTTATAAAGTTTTTCTTTTCCCTTCAGATAGGTGAAAGTGGAGATCCCAAAGCCTTTCTAATCGAAGTTTCTTGGCCAGAAACATATCCACAAACAGCACCAGTCATATCGATGGATGCTTTCTTCAACAACACAATGTAAGTATTTATGACAGCTTCACTTCCTAGCCTTATATGTGGGGGTTTTTTCATGAAGCTTTTCTTCATCTGTCCAGATTATAGTTGAGGTTTATGGTTTCTTTTAGATCTTCAGCTATTAAACAAAGTATATTGGACAAGTTAATGGTCGAAGTTGAAGCGAATCTTGGAACTGCTATGACATATACACTTTTTGAATATGCCAAAGATAATAAAGAGTTGTTCATGGAAAATCAGCCTGTTAACACTGTGGTAAGTAGATAAATTCAGATTTAAATCTCTTGCTTTTAAAACTGCAAAAAATGGTTATTACAACTCTAAATACTTCATAGCTCTGTCTTTAAGTTGTTAGTCAGTATATTGGGTATACAGATGTTAGTGGCTAAACAGTGACACACAGAGTATGGTGTCACAATGCTCTGTGGTCTTAATTGTTACATTTAATTGTTATTTTGCTGTTATACCAAAATGTGTGGGGGCTATAGTTCTGTCCTACAGAGTAACATAAAAATGGAGACTTGGAGCAGAAGCAAAACTAGAGAGAGCTGAAACTGAGATTAAAGGCGTCTGCTTGGGGGTGAGGGCAAATTACTGCAACCTTCCTGGGATGCAATGGGTTGCATAAATGCACCTCCAGGGTCTTGAATGAGTCGGGCTGGGTCTATTTGTGGCTTCTGTGTTGTGTAAGGATGTTATTGGCCATTGTGGTGCTGCAGATTTGCTTTGATGAAGAAGGAATGGTTTCCATGTTTGGGAAATCTGAATCCCTTCAGACAAATTTAATCACAGAGTGTGATTTAAAGAAGTGTACGAGGTACCCTTTGCAACTCTGAAAGGGAATAATTCCAATCCCCAACACATGGTTCTTAAAACTACAATCATGATTATATGTCGATTAAAAGCTGCAGGCTGCTGACAGCATTGCTTCTTTCTGAGAGTCAAGATATTTCATTATGTCAGGTTCAGTAATCAGACACAGAGGTGTCTGTGGAACTAATATGCAAAATATTAACAACTGTTTTTATCCTTCGCAGACTTCAGTAAGCAATAGTATTGCAATTGGAACTCCTGATGTGCCAGCAAGTAAGAAAAAAGATAAAAAGGAGCAGTTATCCAAAACTCAGAAACGAAAACTAGCGGATAAAACAGGTTTGTTCACTGTAATATTGTTTTCTTTGAGCAGTGTGAGAATCCAAATTTTATAGCAGTGACATCTTGCTAGAATCAGAATCAATAGTCATTTGTTTATCAGATTAACTACTTTAAGTCTGTGGTCTCTGTTTTGCTTGTTTTAGATGAATTATTCTTGCCTGAGATGTTAGTTCTGGTCAAAGCAACTTTCTATAGAGTAGGGATTTCAAGATGTCCTTGGTTTTGTTTTATTTTTTTAATTTCAATTAGTGACAAAAGTAAAATTTTCAAAAAATACTTGTGGGAGAAGAGCATTTGGGACTTCTGGAAATTAATTTTCAACAAAAGACATGGTTTGATGGGCACTTGTAAATAATTCACATTATGAAAAATGTCATTTCTAAATGAAAGTATTTGTTTTGGAACCCAAAATAAAACATTAAATTTAGTTTGTATCCTCAAAATAGAGGTGCTTCTGCAAATACTTTATGCTTTCAATTAAATGGTAGGTTTTTGATTGAGAAGTGTTCAATATTTCAACTAATCCTGCTGATGACTTTTACGTGTTCAACCTTAATTTTTAATAATGATCTGGATAATACTATCCTATTGCAGCAATAAGCTGTACCCTGTGATAGCAATTTCTGCATATAATTTACCTAACCTAATGTATAATTGGCATATTAAATGTTGGCTGCATAAAGGAAAAGCTGCTTAAAAATTTGTTCTTTGACAAAATGCATCATTGCTGGTCAGCCCACCTTGTGCTGGAGTTGCCTTCTAAATTAAATATCAGATGGGCTGAGGTGTTTTTATTTGAACAATTACTTTGAAGAACAAGATGCACTTAAGACATTAATATCTATTTTTGTCCTCATGGCTTTGTAGTGGAGAAATTAAGGTTTTTGGATCTTTAGAATTTTGTGTGTTAATTTTAAAGAAGATAAAGTTTCCCCTTAGCTTGTGTGTTGAAAATAAAACCTTCTTATTCTGCAGATAACAAAGGGGAGCTTCCACGAGGATGGAACTGGGTGGACGTAATTAAGGTAACATGATTGTATCATACGCAGTATTATGAAAATACTGCATATGTACATTAAAAATAATTTGTACTTATATCTAAAGAAAACTAATCTGATTTTTTTTCTTGCTTTTCTTCCTAACTTTGTTGGGATTTGACTGTGGTGTCTGATTCATTTCTATATGTGTCCAGCATGTAAGTATTTTCAAGTTGTCTTTTGCTAACATTAAAAAGATTTGCAAGAAATAGTAAGAACTGTTGCTCATTTTGGATTCTAATTTACATATTTCTCAAATGCTTTAAAATCCTTAGTTCTTCTGAATATTAGAGTCAGAAGGACTTTGATTCCTCTTTGAACTTTGTTGGTTTAGTATTTCTTTTTTATTTATTGAGCAATTACATTTTAATTTTATGATGAGAGAGCTTTGCTAGCCAAATGCACTGCAACTATTCTGTCTTCGTATGGCAACAAGATGTAAAATGAAGTTAGCGGTGCTGCCAGGTTCTGGAGGGCAATGGATAAGTAAACAGAAAATGGGAGCTGTCCCAAGTGGGAGCACCTTGCTCTCTCCTACAAGCCTGAGCATTCTCTGCCGCAACTCCTACAGTGAATAATTCTTTTCTGCTTGCTCCCTCAGCATTGATTTCTTCCACCCTCTTGTCTTTGCTGATTCAGTGGAAATCAGTGTAGCTGCTTGACAGTTTTGAAAGCAAACTATTTTATTTTATGCAACTATAAGTAATTCTCGGTGTAAGACATAACACCAGTTCCAATTGTTAAATAAGAGCAAGTAAATGATGATGGTGGTTTTGGGCAGAGTCCTTCTGAGTTCTAAGTGGCTATTTGTAGTGGATGTCCTGGATTCTAGATAGATTTCACGATAGATGCACTACATTGAATAATTATAAATGGAGCTTTAAAAAAGAGAGAAATAGTAAGTTAATGTCTCTTTTTCTATTGTGTAAATTTCTATATGGGAATTCTCTGAGAGATGAGTGGAGATACTTTTTTCATTACTTCATCACTTTTTATTTTGGAGAGCTGGTGACGGAGTCTTCAAATTAAATAGAAACAGTACCCTGAGGTTTTTCTGGAGTTCTGTGGTGTTGTTTTTTTAAAATCAACTTTCACATTCAGGAAATAAGCTTATTTAGTGTTTAAGCTTAAGAAATATTTTTTGATGCTTTTCAGTCTCTTGGTACAGTAGCACAATCAGTCTGTATTATTAATTAAATATACATGTGTTCTATGTAAGATGGAGATAATGTAGTTCTTGTTTCCTAATAAATGGAATGGCAGTCTAAACTTTGAATACTTTCTTTTTGTGTCTCTTTTATAGTTAAGCAAAACTGGTTCTAAAGATGATGAATAAAGGACTTTGGTACAAGGAAACTCCACCTTTTAATACAGTGCAATTTTGGGTCGCCATCTTTCTCTTAATAACTTTCGTATTTGTTGAAGTAAACATTTTATAAAGCTCAATTTCCTAACTCGCAAATCTAGTCACACAAGTTTATCTAGAGACTATGTGGTCGTCTTTGGGGGAAAAAAAAACAACTTGCCTTAAATGAAGGTTAGAATGTGACAAAGGATACAGAGAGCCAATGTAGTGAAGTGAATAGTGCTATATGCAGTGTTTATTAATTTATATTTTACTCTGTAGTAAAATCCTGTTATAGTGAACCCAACAATACTGTAAACATTTCCTGATGTTCTTATTCCAACTGAAGAAAAAAACACTATAACAGTGATTGGTCACTTGACAGCATAATTCAAAATAAATTATTCCATGGAAACAAGACCTTTGTCATTTGTTTATCTAATATGAATGTGGAAGGAGAACATAAAAATTGTTACATTGCAATACAGGCTAGAGCTTGTGGTCCCGTTTTCACTAGTTACTGGCTGAAATAGTAAATACTAGCGGAAGCAAGGCCCAATATTCTAGTCTGCTCAAAAATGAGTGGTTACAGCAGGAGTATGTCTTCTTTATTCTCTGCAGTATCCATCTGTTAGTCTTTCTCCAGTATGCATCTTTACAGAAGGTCAGATGTCTGAGTGCAGGGAAAAGTGCTTTCTTGCAAGTGTCTCCATCAGTGTTGAGATTTTGTAGCTCTTTCATTAGAGACACAGGCATTCCCTGGAGGGGTTTGCTGACTGAGTGGTGGGACACTGGGAAGAAGTCAGCGTTCTGCCAGATGTGTTGGGAGAACTTTTTTTTTTTCCTAATCTGCTCTCTTGTATTGGAAAGAGAAGTCATCTTTACTATATGAATGGTTACTGAATACAAGATGCCTTAATGTCCTCTATTATTTTTGTTTGTTTTGAGATGAACTTTAATAAATGCCTATTTATCTGCTGTGGTATGTGTTTATTTTTTTTTAAATTGTGTATTGCCTACTGCACTTCTAGGGCCAAGTTTGAATTTGCAAAGGATTTTCTATTACAAAGAAAGCATTCTTAAAAATTGGTGGAAGAATTGTATCTTCCCTCTTTCGGTATATGTTTACGTGTTCTTCAGGGTAGCTGTGTTTGTTATTAATATGAGGGTCAGTCCCAAGAGTCATAGGAGAATATCCATCATGTTCAGTACACACAGCAAGTCCAGTGTCTCTTTGAAAGAGTGCGCTCCACAGCATGCGCTAGGTACAGCATGTGGTGAGAGGGGTGTTAGAGGCACAGGCTGAATGCTCGATCAGTGGTGCTAAGAGCCTTTGTAGCTAATATAGGATAGTTTATGTGATTGTCATAGTAGGACTTCAGCTGATGGAGTGGAAGTGTTTATGCTACTGTCTGTGTCAAGAGAGCTTACATGCAACATACATTAATATAGTTCTCTTAAATTATTTCTGTTTTGCCAAAGGAGGGTACACTATATTGCAGAATATGTATACACACACATATATAGAGGGAAAAAAGTTCCATGAAATGTTGTGACTGCAGGTGAAGGAAAAAAAATCGAATTTGTTCTGTGGTTTTCACTCTTCTGAAGAGACTGTGAAGAGATCTGCAAGAAATATGGTCTGTACTGTTGTTGTCCAACAGGAAGCTGTAGTTGTTACTGAAACGGTCGAATTACAGTCGGTAAATGTACGTGCTTCCTCAACAAGGGAAATACTATTAATTCTTAAAGAATTCTTAATTTCAGAAAGTCATGATTTCTTTTTGAACTCAACTCGCATTTAGTAAAAGCTGGTAAAGTACACAAGGTAGGACTTTTTCCAAATGATGCAGTCTTGCCTTTGACGTAAACTGGAGGCTCATGGCTGCAGTCTGAGCAAGAGTGTCTGGCAGGGAGTAACGCTGTGGGCAGAAGTTGCTCTGGTAGTACACGGGGAGCCTGTAACAGGGAAGGGCATTTGGCTTTAGTCTCTGCTGGCATCAGAATGGGCAGGACTTCATCTGTTCACAACATCTCCAAGGGGAATTGACTTGTCTTTGCTAGTATCCTTGGTGTATAAATCAAGTTGCCATGACAATTTATCTGAATAGATTACTTGGGGAGGGTGGGGGAAGGACAAACAAGATCCACATCTCTTGCTTCTATAGTGTTACTGTGTGTAATGGCAAACTTGTTAACCTTGTGGAATGCCTGATTTTTCAGCTCCTAGTCTGCCTATAAGTCACATGATCTTTGTGAGGATATTCAAGTAATCTCTAGTTCTGTTAGTAAACGTGTTTGTTTGGAAGTCTACTTTCGAGGGAAATATTTTGCGTTGGGAATTTTTGTGTAAATTTTGAAAGGTAATTTGTGAGTTAAACTATTTTCTCGTATGACGTGATGGTTGGAACAGGGTCATTTCAAGAATCTAGGTATTTGATATTATGGAGAGGCCTGAGCACCGACAACTGAGGGGAGGGAAAATGTAATGATTCTTATCAAGAAAAGCACAACTGTAAATAGAGATCATGACTACTGAGGGAATTCCAAACACTGTTGAAAAATAACACAACCACCTTTTTTTAAGTAAAAACCCACTGGCAGTGGAAAAATGATGGTTTATGCTTTATTTCAGTAGGGCAAGAGTCTCTTGATTGTAGGGCTACACCACCTATTGAAAATAATGGGTTTTGCAGTAAAGCTTTAGTTGGCCTGAGTACACAAATGTCAATACTAGTAACAATAAAGTGAAAGTAGCAAGTGTCTAAAATACAGGATGATTAAAAAGGAATTTGTTGGTTTACAAAACTTTCCATACTGCATGTATACTAATTGCCTTACTCACACGCTAGTTGAAAGGGCTTTTTAAAAAAATACTTTTTGTCTATAGTGTTGTAGTAACCACTTGGAAATCTCATCTGATGAAGCATAGCTTACTTTTTCCCCCTTTTCAAATTTGTTTCTGAGAATCTTTCCTTGGGACAAATGTGGTGCAGAAAATTGAGGTGGCAATACCAATGCTTAAATGAAGTTTAGGTTTTTTAACTGAAATTTAACTTAAAATACTTTTTCTCTTCAGTCTTTTAGTACATATTTGAATTGGTTAATATTCCTACTGCCTTTGAAAGGTAATTAATTTTACGCTATGCATTTTTTTTCCCCCGAAACTTTTTGCAGCAGGCTGTCATTTTGTGGTTTGTTTGCTTGCTGTTAAGGAGGCAGGGAGTCTCTTTCTCTTCCCCCCCCTCCCCTTTTTTTTTTCCCCTCTGTCGGTCCTTATGGTGCCCTGGAGCGCATCACTAGGCAGTACACTTTCCAGCCTCAACTTACAGGAGCTATTAGCATAGGATGTGTGCAGTTTTTGCTATAAAATCATTTGGTATCTCTGAAACACAGTGACCTCTTCTCCAAAATCTGTCCAGCTCTTTTTGTTGTCAATACAGGTAGGGCAGGGGCACGAGAACTGTCACTATTGCACTGGTATTTTATACTTATTTCAGATGAAACTTGAAAGAAGTCTTCAGTTGTATTTGCATGATGTTAAATACAAGTTCATTCAGTGCTGTTAGTACCAAGACCAAAGATGCTCCATTGCACTGTAATGTATTGAACCCCAGGGAATAATGCAGACTTCCTTTAAGTATGTTGGGTGGAGGGGTGACAGCGGCGATTGATCAGCAGTGTGTACCTAGCACACCCTGCTCACCCCCTTGGTCAGCCCGGCACAGCTGACACTGAAATCAAGGCTGCTAATGTCTGCAGTACCGCTGCAACTGGCTGTACGTGGGGTGGATAGATAAAGCGTGCCCAACCAATGAGCGATTAGATTTTGGTGAGTAAAAGAACAGTAGGAAAAAAGCCAGCCTTTCTTCATATAGCACCTTTGGTAGAAGTGCAAACATAGGGAGACTATACCCCTTTCATCTGCGGCAATACAAGTGGTTTGGGGTATACTGTGAACTTCGTGCTGTGAAAATCATTGCACTGGTGTGAACCAGCAACAGTTCCCCTTTGGAAATGGTTTCCTTCAACTATGTTTTGTGGCTTGTAGTACAGCACCCTAAGCACTTGTAGTTAACAGCAGAATGAAGGGGGGAGGAAATGTTCATTCAACAGAGAAAATACCAGAAGTGTGAGAATTCTGGGTGGATTGGAGGAGGAAGTGGAGGGGGAAAAACATCCTCGTACGCAAAACTAGAAGAGCATAGGGGATAAATCTTCATTGCTGCAGGACGATACAACAAAACAAAAGCTAAGCTTATGGTTGCAGAGCTATAAATTCTGGCATGAGGTTGGGTTATGGTAAAAGACAAGAAGATTGTAGATCTTCTTTCTGTCGCTGTCACCTATTCTTTCACCAACATGGATTTGGCTTTATCTCAGAATGGGGGTGCTCCATGGTTGTGAGAAGAATTTCTGTTTGTCTGACTGTTGTGCTTCCTGTTACTCTCTTTCTAAGCCCATGGAAGCAACTTCTGAAAGTCTGGTGTACTCTCAGAAATAAGATAAGACAAAACATATTGACTAGGCACTGGAAAATCATGTTAGAATATTTGATGTGGGTGAAGGAAAGAATTGACTGTTTCTCTTGTCTCTCCTTCATTCAGAGCAAAATGAGGAGTGACTCCAAATGGCTGAATTACACAAGACGTATGAGAATCTATATCCAGACACAGGCGTCCTATGTCAGACCGAAAATTTGTCCATCTAGTTTGAGGTTTTACATAGCTATCCCTTGCTACTGTGTCTGAGCATTCATGCTTGTGGTTCCTGTGGTTCCTACAGTAGTATGTGTTTTAAGTATTCATGTTTACAATACGGCAGAAATTTGAAAACTCTTACTATGATTGCCTGCTGCAAGTTGCTTATGTTGTGAGATGGGATAAGGTCACAGCAACGAGAGAGAAAGCCAAACTATAATTGCACATCCTTAGTGGAGAGGAATGGGGTTGTGTGGGTGTCTCTGAGGGCATAATTTCTTCTGCAGTATCTTTATTACTGATAATGACCAGTGAAAGGGAAAAGTCAGTCTAGGATGAGTTTGGGAGATGATATTCAAGAAAATATAATCTTATCCTTCCCAAACAATTATCTGTTGTAGTGTCACTGAGAGGCGATAAACATAAACATAGTCTTGTATGGAGTCACTCTTCAGAGCAGGATCTTACTTTAAATGAAGTGTCTCTGTCAGTAATGCATTTTTTTATTTCCTGCAGGAAAAACAAACATGAAGAAAGCATTACTATCTAAAGAGCTGCTGTCTCCATTGTAGGGAACCATTTGATCTCTACTTACAGGGAAAGCTATGGTTCAATTGACCTTGAACAGAGATTTTATAATAGTACTGGGAAAATGTAGCAGCTCAGTGATACAAAGTACATAGCCTCTACAGATGGTTAACAAATTTGCACAGCATTATCAGCTTTATATTTCTCTCTGAAGATCAGCACTAGAATGTTACTAGGTTTTAGTTAACTGGCATACAGCATGATTATGATTTTTTTCCTCCCTCATGCTGTATGTCTTTAGATGCTAAAAGTACAGGATGTAGTATAGAAATTTATTTCCTAGATTAAAATAGTGCTAAAGTTACAAATCCACTCAAAGGAAGGAAATCAGTCTTACTCAGAAGTAAGGATGTGCCAAAATTAAATCTGCCTATGTGATGTTTATATGAGAAAGAATGCATAGGAAGATTTTCTTTCTGTGACTACATGTTTTTTGGGTTTTGTTTGTGGGGTTTCTTCCCCTGGTAGTGCCCAAGCGGATGCTTAGTGCTTTGCTTCCTAGTGTCCCTGTTAGTAGGAAAGCAGTACAGAAACGTGAGTTTTATTATGCTCCTAAATCTGAAATGGGAAGAAAGTTTTCACTTTGTAGAAGTAAATAAAGTAACAGAACTCTCCCTGGAACAAAGTGGACATTTGAAATAGGATGACTGGGTATAGAGGCAAATGAATTTGCTTTAATAAAACTGACTGGATCTGAGTGGCTTTAGTGCCTGTTTTAGAGTCTGTCTCCATGCAGTGGGTCTGTGAAATATAAATGCTTATGGATAATTTTAGATTGACTATATAGCTACAGTCCATGTGATTAAGTATTGCTTTCAATAAATTTGTGTTACAGAAGTCAGTGCAGATTCTAATGTATTGTTAATGAGCTCTAGTTCCATCCCTTTTCATTTGATGGAAGGAGAGGAGATATACTTACTTCTCAAAACAGGTATACTGTCAACGAAGGCTACCTGGACTTGGTTAACAGGCATTACAATCAGTCTGAAAGCGTTAAAAAGGTGAAGTTCTACAAGATCATTGTAGTAGCTTATATGAATCCACTATTTTTTGTATACTCCTTTCTTTGTTAACTTGCTCATTATGATGTTTGAAATGCTCTGAGTACAAGCAGAGGTATTAGCTTACTAGCTAGCATGTATGTGTCAAGTAACTGTTCAGTCAGATGAGTTCAAGAGCAGCTACCTTGTCTTTCCTAATTTCATAGCATGACAAGAGTTCTCTAACTCTTTTCATGGTGCATACCTACAGATAATCTCCCTCCCCTGGTTTTCTTCCCAGCATGGGCAAAAAATGGTACTCAGCATCACTGCATGTTTCCTTTATAGCTTATATATCAAAAGGTCTATTGGGTGGGGGAAGAAGAAAAAATTTAATATAAACTACTGACTGGTACTGATGCCTCTCACCTGGGACTAATTAAGATAATCTGTGTGACATTGCATATAATATAATGCGAAAGCTACAGTACGTCTCCCTCCTGATTTATTTTCTTCTGTTTTACATGTATATACTTGAGGCCTCTACTACAACCTCTGACTGGTAAAGCTTGGGCAGAATCTCTTTGTGATCATTGCAGTAAGCTTTGTTTCACAGACATAAGCCCTACTTTGTTAGATGCTGGATCAATGAACTCAAAGGAAGCAGGGGTGGTCAGTGTCTTGCAGGATCAGGAAATGGGGAAGAAATGTATCCTATGAGGAGACACATGCTAAATATGAAAAGCAAACACTGAACTTCTTTGGATATCTGTTCAGGGAGAGAAGATGACGGAAGTATTGAAGAGGTGAAAGAATGAAAGAGGAACAGCTTGAGGTCTGGAGCCTTAAGAACGTGGTTGGTTACTCTTCTAAAAATACAGATGATAAACATACATTGTTTCTCCGCATGTTAAAACATCTCTGAGGTATTTTAAAAGATGATAGAATATTTTTGAAGGTGTTAACAATAAACCATTGAGGAGAGGAAAGAATGTCACCAGAAGAAAGTTATACACAGGAGCAAATCTGGAAATTTTGATTTGAAACTGCGAGATTCTTGTGTACCAAGCAAATGCAATTTCCATTATGTGAAGAGCTGGAGACAACTCTCAAATCTAGCTTCATCTTTCCTGCCAGATTCTGAGTAGTTTAATATTTTGAGCATTGCAAACTCAGAATTTTGTCTGCTGGAAGGAAGGGTAGTGCACAAAATTTGCATTTAGATGTACATTTTGCACATGCAAATTTGGCTCATCGGTATTTACATCTCCAATTAAATTGTGTGTCTTGTGAGCAGAATGGTTAAAATGTGATTTGCCACGCTTGCGTATATATGCACAATCTTGGTAAGGTGCATCATTACATCATATCACTTAAGTTACGAATGTACAAAGTATATCCCCTGTAAGAACATCTGTCCTATTGGAGAAATACTTATCCTCTGACTCATTCAAAGCTTTTGTTGCCATCAAATACCGCAAAATAATCAAAACTGCCATGATTTTTTATTAGAACAACCTGATCTCATTATGTTTATTTGTGCTAGAATCAGAGGCAGAAAGAAATGCATTAACAGAAGAATCCTATCCTCAATTATACAATTACTGTAAAGAAGGAGGTTGTAACTCCCGCTGATGGACCTGAGGTGGGGGCTTGCAGGTGGTGTCAGAAGTGATCACCACAATGTTTTATTATATCTAGAAATTTTGAAGAAGTGTCAAGAGATGAGACATCAAACATTTGTTATAAGGTTCTCGGGATCTTTTTATTTAATTCTTTAATTCAACTGAATTTATATTTTTAGGGTACAATAAGTGTATTACTGGTTTTATTATATATATAAAGGGCATATTATAAACCTAGAATGCAAAAGAAGAAGGGATAGTGAAGCAAATTCTTGACTGATACACACTGTAAGAAACATGTTAGGTTGGCTTTTGTGCTGTATATAAATCAGGGTTGTATTTGTCTCCTTTGTGTATGTTTTCCTTTTTTCATTGCTTTCAGGTTTTTTTGGGCAAAAGCCTGATGATCCTGTCATCCCAGGAATATTATGAAAGAAAAACTTAGAATTAATTAAAGGTATAATTGGAAGAATGAAACTAACTGAAACAATGCAAAAGCAGAAAATGTTAAGTGTTGCATCTCATGGGGAATCAAAAGAGACAGTTCTGACTGAAAAAGCAGTGCAGACAGATGATAATCAGGCAGGTGTTACTCAACGCTTTTTGGGAACTGGCAAATCATCAAAAGAAAATATAACTGGAATTCACTCTAACAGAGAATCAGACTCAAACTTTTCAGATGAGCAGGATCTGTTTAATGTGTCATCTTCGTTCCTCAAGCATAAACCTGCTGTTGAATGTGACAAAGAACTGCAGCTTCTTAACCAGTGGTACAGACAGGATGAAAATTTTGTTTCAAGTATTTACAAAACGCAGCCTACCAGGTTAGTGCCGAGTTCTTTCTGTTCAGAAGTTGTTTGGTAAAGGAATAAATGTGGTTTTCCTTCCAATCCATTAAGGAGATGAATTTATTCTTCATTAGTCTGAAAGCAGTTCACTTCATTAATTACTGGAAGTTTTATTGCTAAGCACTTGCATTACTAAGTCTGAAGAGTTTCCTTCAACATTATATTCCGCAAATGAATAGTATCTTTATTTAAATGAGCAGCAGTGCTTTTCTCACTATAGTACAAAGTGCAGCATTAGAAGGTATCATTTGAAGGAAAATTTCCCCCGAATCTTTATTAATGATGCTGATAACACTGTCATCAAATAGGCGTATGAGATTTTATCCCCATCTGTCCTGGTTTCAGCTGAGTTAGAGTTACTTTTCTTCCTAGTAGCTGGCATAGTGCTGTGTTTTGGATTTAGCATGAGAAGAATGCTGATAACACACTGATGTTTTAGTTGTTGCTAAGTAGTGCTTAGACTAGTCAAGGACTTTCTTTTTCAGCTTCCCATGCTCTGCCAGGTGCACAAGAAGTTGGGAGGGGGCACGGCCCAAGATAGTTGATCCAAATCGACCAAAGGGCTATTCCATACCATATGACGTCATGCTCAGTATATAAACCGAGGGGAGTTAGCCGGGGGGCAGCGATCGCTGCTCGGGGACTGGCTGGGTGTCGGTCGGCGGGTGGTGAGCGGTTGCATCACTTGTTTTCTTTTCCCTGGGTTTTGTTTGTCTCTCTCGTTCTCCTTTTCATTACAATTATTATTATTATTATTATCATTATTATTATTACTATTATTATTATTTTATTTCAATTATTAAACTGTTCTTATCTCAACCCGTGGGTTTTCTTACTCTTGCCCTTCCGATTCTCTCCCCCATCCCACCGGGGAGGGGGAGGGTGAGCGAGCGGCTGCGTGGTGCTTAGTTGCCGAGTGGGGCTAAACCACGACACCATCTAAGAGATGGTGTAGCTGAGGTCCAGTTGAGATATATGCTTATTTAAAACAGAGGTAATAAGACTCAAACCTGTATCTGTCCATCTGCCAAACTGTGCAGCAATTTGGTACAATTTGGTAGACTAGAGCTGCACCTACCTGAAGTAATGGTGTTCTTTAATCATGTTTTATGATTAGAGCACCTTCTTAATTTTCCAGTATGTTCTCACACCTTGTCTTTTACTCATCTTCATAGCACATTTTACAGGGATGTTTTCAGCAGTGATCCTGCACACAGGCAGCAAGCTAAGAGCAAACGGCTGAGCTCTTTCCAGAAACTACACAAGGTATTTCAAGCGTATGCTCCACTTACTCTCAGGGAGGAAGCATCCACTGAGCTTCTTGAGATGGGTGAGACTAGAAACCCAAAATGAAGAGAAGGGCACTCAGATGGAATGATCAGCAATACATTATTTCCTAAAAGAAGGAGAAAGGTTAGTTTCAGTAATAAGTTAAAGGAGTTAGAGACATGGTTTTGGCACTCCTCAGAATCTTGTGGTAGGACAAGCAATACTTAAGTGAGTGTGTTACTGCTATGGAAATATGGAAAATATGGAAAATAGACAGAACTTCAAAGACATTACTTCTCAATAGCCCTAAGTGCCTTTTCCTGTTGAATGTACTGTTTAGTCCACTTAAACGTATGTAACTCCTTCTACAATCTGCAGACAACTCTTTAGGCTCTACTAGAGGAGCAAAAAGCCTGGAGTTCGGCCAAACAAAATAAAACACATACTGTGAAATTCTGTTTAACTGCAGAGAATAAAATGGCTACTGCAGAATAAGCTTAATAATGCAATAATAATTTAACAGCAAACCCACGCATTTCTTGAGTTTTTTACAAATAGATCTTTTCTGTTTTTTTTATGAAGAGCAAAGGAAAATCAGATGTTTTCTCTGAGGTTCAAAGTGGTTGTGCATCAGAGCTAAGAAAGTCATTTAGTACTTCTTTCTGCCACCCTTTCCGCAGTATGGTGTTCATAGTGCTCAGATGAGCAGTTGAATTATTTAGAGAGATTATAAAGCTATTAGCCTTCAATCCAGTAAAGAATGTTGCTCCTTCTGGGATATCTTTGGGGTTATTTATGTATTTGAGGACTACCTCTGTTGGTTAGTATGAGTTAGATCAATTTAGTTCTTAATCAGTCCTCGTGGCAATTTCCCTGTTAACCAAAGTGGTTTGTTGATGTTCTTGGCCTGCCCTCCACTTTATTGATACCTTTCCCTAGTGTTTTATAAGTAAACTCAGGTTCTTATGCCAGAGCCACACGTGGTCACAGATTATTAATGCCCCGTTCCATAAAAAGAACAAATCTTTGAGTTTAGCACCTAGAATGACACAGGTCTTTTCTTGTATCCATAATCATGTTGTGATGTAGACATTTCCACACACTTTCAGTTCCACTCTTTCACAGCATTATTGTATTGTAACTTATCTTCATCACTTAACATGTTTTCCATTATGTTACCCTGACCCAAATCAATTAATTATATTCCAATCAATAATTTGTTTTATCACAGTTTGTTAGAAGTTTTCACAGGTTTATAGAAGGGTCTGTGTTGCTGCAAGCATACCAAGATCTTTATTGCCATCCTCATGCATGCTATGTTCTCTTCCAGCATAATCTTTTCTCAAATCATTTTGATGGTAACTTTTAAAAAATGGAGTTCAAAATTAGAACATTTTTTCTCTCTCAAGTCTTGCAGCAAGAGGTTGACCAAGGATTCAAGAGTCAGGGCTCTCCAGAAGATCACTGTTATTGCTTCAAGAGGAAGACCTGTGATGTAGAATACAACCTGTCAAGCATGCAGGCTTCAAAATGTTTTGACATCCACCTTGTGAAAACAGAGGTTAATGAAAGGAAGTATGAAGGACATCAGAACATCATAAAAAGCATCCATGCACAGGTATGCCTACCATCACTTTCCTTTATTCACCTCTGTCCCGAATGCTGGGGATTTCTTTTCATCATGTTCTAGAGCTTTAAACAGGGAAAATTTGAAGATCACAATATTTTTTTGTCTTGTCTTGAGTGTAACTCTGTATTTTTAAAGGTGCGTCCTAAACCTGCAGTAATTTTATACTCCCAAGTCAGGTGCCTTCACTCTTTCTTTAAATACCTTCTCCAGGTTTCCTTCTTTCAGCTGGGTTTTCCCACTTAGGTGTTTATTCTGATGTTCTTTATCTCTCTCCCTTAATCAGCTGCAATCTTCTAAGACTTCCTGAAGACCAGTCTTCAGTTTGCTTTGCCTGTTACCTCAATTCTCAGTATTCACGAAAAGCTATGCAGAGGAGAGTCCATATCACTTTAAATCCTTAGAGAGGCATGCTGGGTTAAGAGTGATTTACCAGGCTGACACATCATTCTTAATTTGCCCTGGATACCCAGCTTCATCAGCAATCCCATCAGAAACAGTGGGATTGGCATGGAATTAAGGCAATGTGAATCAAGATTCAAAATCTTATCAGCAGTTGTTAATTTATGTTTAATTAACATCTGTATCTGCTCATTTATTGCTATTAATTCTTTGAGTTAGTAACAAACTCAGCTGTGTCTCGCAAATCTGAAGAAGCCAAGGAAAGTATTAGGTATGGCCTACAATAACTCTTTTTCTCTTAACTGTAAAATGAGATCTACATGGACTCATTCAGCATTGGGGTTTTGAGGATGCTTTTCTATTATGTGAACTGGTTGCCTTCCAGTATGTTTTGATTCAACTAGTTTCCATGCTTGATGGGTTTATTCTCACTATTTAGCTTCATCACACCAATATCTATAAGAAAAATGTAAGCTAGGGCAAAGATGGAATTGAACCCATCAACAGCAGATCCCATTCCTTCTACCTTGAACACCTACACAATGACTTTCAGCAAATTGTCGTTGCCCAATTCCACTGGTCAGCTCTTGACAAGGACCTTATCTGAGGGAAAGTAGTGAAGATCAGAAGGTGTAGGAGCTGCAGACAAAAGGCTGTGTTTTAAGTACTCTGAAAAGTTATAGTGAAAAAATCCCCTTGTATTTAAGTGAGTCTGAAAATGGTCTTGAGACTAACAAAAACATGGGCAATTAACCTGGTATGAAGTAAGATGTTCTAGTCAGCTGACAGACAGCACACTGCTACCATGTGAGGATAGTGTGTACAACATATTTCCATTTTATTAATAGAACTGAAGAACGAATAGAAAATCAGCTTGGTAGATTTGGGGAAAAGTAAACCCTTAAACTAAATTTCGCCTTTCCTATTAATTTTTATATTCCTTTGTCTCCATGTGACACTTAATATGAATATATAAGAATTTTTTTTTTGTTTGCAACTATACAAATCTATTTGTAGAGAGAGATTTTGACCTCTATCTTTGAATGTGCTTAGACTTAACTCTAACTGCTTACGGCAGTTGAAGATAATGGCATATTTTGTGTGTACTTACAAAAGGGCCTGTCTCTGCAATTTTATGAAGAATTTATAGATAGGGCAGCTGGTTTAAGAACATAGTTTGCATCTTAGGTAACTTTCATGTGTACTTCCAATGTCATTATGAAATAATGCTGTTTGGGTTTGCTGTTCACTGGTCAGGAAGAGTTATTTATTTACTTGCAAGACTGCTGGTGGTTTTGTAAATAAAGGAAAAGGAAAATGTGTTTAGCAAAGGCTTTCTCTCTTTCTGTTTACCTAGAATGATCAATTCCAAGTTTTCCCCCAGAAATGCTGCATGTCAGGAGGAAAAGGGAAGTGGTTACACTGGGGATGAGGAAATTCTGGCACATGTTCTGCAGGGTCAGGCTCTGTGAGTTCAGCAGCAAGCTGCTGTTTATTTTATGTTCATCGGCACAAAGCTAAGTAGAACATGGGGTGATGGAGAAAACTGGGAATATCTCACCTGTCTATAAAAATTGATGAGGTTTTTTCCTTTTGAGAGTAGCTGTTTGCTCCCCCCCCCTTGCTTTTTTTATTGCCCCCAAAATAGGTTCAAAAGTATACAAGTGATTCATCATGATAATACCCCACCAGTTTATTAAGGGGCTCCTCCCTACAATCCTAAGAAGGGACCCCATTTTTGGTGCTGTAGGGGCAAAGAAAGATCCTCCAAGGCTGTAGCCAGTCTGATGTAGGAGAATGATTTCTTGATATAAAATCTGACCATACACATGGTCTAGAGCTTGGGATTTGAAAACTAAGGATTTTCTGTGCTGCCTCAGTGTACTGCCACAATTCACCCACTCTTGCCCCAGCTTGTCTCAGTGTTTCAAGGCAAGACAAAACACCTTCCCTGTCTCAAATACATCTCCTCTCAACTATATGTAATATATGTCTATATACAGAAATATATCGGTATCTGAGAGGAGTCAGGTGCTTACATGAGAGGAGGACCCGTCTTTCTCCCGAGGTCTGCAGATGAATGCCAGAAGCATGAGATTTGCTTATATGTATTATCTTAGCACAGAACTATGACTGTTGTAAGCAGGTTGATACAAATCCATTCTGTCCCCAGTCCATCATACACAAGCAGGATTCATAAATTTACCAATTAATTAGCCAGCAGAGACCACATGGAGGATCCAGTCCTACACGTTTACAAACAAGTTGGTCTGTACTGTATATGACTTGCATGTAAGCCCTTCACCCCATAAAAACCTTATGTTAGTTAAAGTAAGATGCAAACATATGAAGCACCATCAGGGGAGAGGGAACTAATTAAAATAATTCTAGGAGAGGTTTCTAGGGTATTTCATCCATTGCTTAGAATTCCAATTAAAACTACGAATCTAGTGAAGAGCTTCTGATGTCAGATTCTTATTTGTACCTGAAAGTTGGATGATTTCCTTTTTAAAAGGTGGAAAATATTAATTAGAATGTCTTTTATAAATTCTACGGTTTTCTTTCAGAATGAATGTTGTGATGTAAAATACATGCCTGCAGCTTAGTTATCATAGAATCATAGAATAGTTTGGGTTGGAAGGGACCTTTAAAGGTCATCTAGTCCAACCCCCCTGCAATGAGCAGGGACGTCTTCAACTAGATCAGGTTGCTCAAAGCCCTGTCCAACCTGACCTTGCATGTTTCCAGGGATGGGGCACCTGCCACCTCTCTGGACAACCTGTTCCAGTGTTTCACCACCTCATCGTAAAAAATTTCTTCCTTATATCTAGTCTAAATCTACCCTGGTTTAATTTAAAATAATTACCCTTTGTCTTAGCGCAACAGGACCTGTTTGTCCCCATCTTTCTTATAAGCCCCCTTTAAGTACTGAAAGGCTGCAAAAAGGTCTCCCCGGAGCCCTTCTCCAGGGTGAACAACCCCAACTCTCTCAGCCTGTCTTCATAGGAGAGGTGCTCCATCCCTCTGATCATTTTTGTGGCACTCCTCTGGACCTGCTCCAACAGGTCCATGTCCTTCTTGTGCTGAGGGCTCCAGAGCTGGACGCAGTACTCCAGGTGGGGTCTCACCAGAGCCAAGTAGAGGGGCAGAATCACCTCCCTCGACCTGCTGGCCACGCTTCTTTTGATGCAACCCAGGATACAGTTAGCCTTCTGGGCTGCGAGTGCGCATTGCCGGCTCATGTCCAGCTTTTCATCCACCGAGTTGTCTTTAAATATGATGTAACTCCATAAGCAATTTAATGACTAGACTATACAGTTGTTTAAGTTCATCCTATGCCTGAACAATATGGACTTGGTCCACTGAAGAACATGAACTCATGTGACCATTCTTACCCCAAATTATTCTCACACTCAATTACTGCTTTCTGATGGGAACATTGTTATTTTTCCAACAAAACAACTGGTCAGTATGTGTTTCAGATCAACAAGTAAGCTTCTGAAAGAAAAAAAAAAAAAACCACAGGGGTGCAAGAGTTATAATTTGATTTATTGATGCCACTGGTGAGAGCAGAAAAGTATGATTAATTCTAAGCCTCTGCTATCAGATTGCTGATGTTTGCAAAATTTCCCTGAATTTTTCTGAGGTAACCAAAATTTCAGTACTGTTTTGCAGTGCAGAGATTACTGATGCTTATTTTAATATTATAAGTGTCACAAATTGCCATTATCGTAATCCATGTATTTGGGATACTGCAATACAGCATGCACATCATTCTTGTGGAAGGACTTAGATTTGTGCCCAAGAATATAAATTATAAAATATGCTTTAATTTTCAGTTGTTTCAGCTGGTAAATGTGTGGACGTGTGTGGTTTGTAGGTAAGATATCACAGATTTAAAAGCATATTTTTCTTTTCCACTGGAACTAAATTCCTTGTAACAAATAAAGAATCTTGGGGTGAGAGATTTGTGAAATAATGAATATTTTCTGAATCCTGCGAAGAAAATGTTTTTGAGAAAGGACATCAAACTTTAGGCCTCAAAGTTTCAGTCAAGAACAGAAATCCAAGTGAATGTTGTTCTTGTCAAAAAGAATAGTGTTTAACTAGTTCCTTATTTTATTTTCATCAACTTAGGTGCTGAAAATAGACTTCTGCGTGGACCAAAACCCCTATCACTTTTCTTCTCTGAATTTGAAGGGAGTTCAGTTCTGGCAGGAACCTTGCATCTTCCTCTTTTCAGGATGAATGTGTCACGTTGCAGCTTAAAGCTCTGATCAGTTATAATCATTACTCAGCTGGTGTATTTCTGTATATTTTAAGAAAAATATAGCAACCTGCATGTTGGTTTGTTTCATGGTGGTTACCTTTACCAGTAGCTGCTGTTCTCTGTAGTGTGCATTACCCACCAGAGGGAGCTGAAGCCAAGAACGGTCAGATTTTCATAGAATCATTCAGGTTGGAAAAGACGGGTAAGATCATTGAGTTAACCTAACCCTGCCAAGTCCACCACTAAACCATGTCCCTAAGTGCCACTTCTACACATCCTTTAAATACCTCCAGGTATTAAATATCTCTAGGGATGATGACTCAACCACTTCCCTGGGCAGCCTGTTCCAACGCTTGACAACCCTTTTGGTGAAGAAATTTTTCCTAATATCCAATCTAAACTTCCCCTGGCACAACTTGAGTTGGCCTTTCAATTCTCGGGGTGTCCCTGGTGAAAGTCCTCTCTTGCACTTCACAGGGCTTTGGATTTGGGCATCTGTCCTCAAGTTAGCTTGGGAGCAGATGGGGACCAGGTAGAAAATCAGTGCACCTCCGTTTCCTAAGTTATGACCTCTTTTGGGAACCGTCACTTCAGTGTCAAAGCAAGCAAAGCAAAACTTTGTGAGGTACATGTCATTGTTCTTTGGGTTTTATGTATGCCGTTCTTTGTAACATGAATAAGGACACCAAAATTGTATAAAAGAGAAATATCTTTGAGAGTAAACTAATTATCCCTGAGAAAATTAGGCCAGGTAGAAGCAAGGGTGAATATGTTATCCATGTCTCTAAAAGGAAATCTCTCAAAATTCTTGACTACAAACAGGCTGGAGGATATTTCTGCTATATATTAAACTGACGTTTTGTTTAACAAGAAATAATTGGCTGAAAAAGGATAGAAGGTGTAGTTCATATGCATATTATGTGTTTTGATTTTGTTCAGCACAGAAATATGTCAAGTGTCTAAAGTGTTTATTTCGACTGAGAATTTTGGAACTAAATGTTTGAGTGTTTCCAAACTTACATATCTTCATTTTTCCTTAAAAAAAAATCACAGTATTTTGACATATTCTAATATATCCCAATTCATGGTGACAGACTGAAGAATGTTCTGATTTTTTACTCAGCTAATTTTTTTATCCAGCTCAACTGCAGTGGTTTCTTAAACATATATTGATAGAAGCTTGTTAAAATTCAAGCCATTTTTTAATTATATCAAGCTATGTTTTCATTATTACATGTAAAAAACCCAGGCCTCTAAAATGATTTAAAGTTAAGTCTTAGTGCTATGGTGAACATGTTAGGAGCCTGACAAATCCCACAAAGCAATTAAAAAAATTTTGAGAATGTTGATATAGCTCATTTAGTTATCAATAAACATGACGTATTAACACATACATCTCTTTGCCTTGGGTGTGCCAATGCTGACATGGGCAGTGAACAGGGAACTCCATGGGGGTTTTTTTATGGTAAACAATTGGTCAAGGTGAGAGGGGTTTTATTGTTCTTGTTCTTGGTTTTCTTTCTGTTCGTTAAATCATAAGATCAATTTATATTTCATCAACTTTTAATAAAAATCTTCCTTTGACTTAGAGGACGGGAGGAGTGTTGGTCCTTCTGGACAAATGAGCTTCTTCCCGCATGTTTCCTTCTGCACAGAGAAATAAGTAGATGTTGAGACATGGAGATTAACAGCTGAAAGGTGGTAAGGAACAGCTTCTTATACCATTTCTGAGTTGTAGCTGACCATATGAACATAAACAGTCTTTAGGAATAGGTGGAGTTGACTTCTTTGTACTACAAAAGGCAGGAAAGCTCACACAATTACAGCTGAGCAATCATATACAAAGCTGGTCCTTATTGCCTCTAAGCTGCTTCTTACTTGCTCAAGTCATTGGTAATTTTCAGTGCTGTGGCATCCTTTGACTTCTGCAAAACCATCAGTCTATTGGGAGACATTGAAACTTCCCTAGATAATAGTCAAATTTGCTTTCTACACCACCAATTGTGGGTAAACAGTTAGCCTATTAGACCTCATATGGGATTTTTTTTCAAATTCAAAATCTTGTCATACAAAAAAGGTAACAGTCACATCAAATAACCTCATTTTCAGCTCAGGTTTCTGTTCCTTGACAGTGTTTTGTCACGTCCTTCAAAGGAAGGACAACCAAACTATATGTTGATGTCCTTATTCAGTCCTGTATTTTATCACTGGTATGTCTGAAGGGTTTAAAAGCTAGATTTGCAGATGGTAATGACATTGGGAGCACAGCAAATCATAAGGTATGCTGCATCTAGATTCAGTGCAGGCAGAGATGGGGTCAAAATATTTCAAAAGAAGCAAAATCAAACTACATTAAAAATCCCAACTACTGTATATGACAATCTTTTATAGCACTAAAATGTGCAGTTAACTAGCATATTTGGCAATCTGGTAGTTTTTTATTCCTGAACTGTCACTGCCAGAGCAGTGAGATTGCCCTCCCAATTCTCCCTGTCCCAGTCGTGTCATAGTTGGTATAAAAAGTCCAAATCAGGCTGCATCAGAGTGCCTGGGGTTTGTTCTGTACCTTGCTCGTCTGGTTGATTCTGACAGTATAGACCTGGTGTTGCCATGTACCTCTTGCACTGGGTTGTACATACACATCTGGAAACAATTCAGTCTTCCTTGCACATGCACTTAGTCTTCAAGTTTATTTTGTAGTGTGACAGAATAAGGCTGCAGGTATGTTTTCTCTGGTCTAGTTGACTCTTCTTTTGTACAGGATTAGAAGGGAAGCCATGGTGTTCAGTGCTAGCAAAGGAGATGTGGTTGTTAAACTGATATGCCAAGACTCTGTGGCTGCTGTTCAGGGAGTAGCTGTAACTAATAACTACTTCAGTTCATCCTAGAGCTGAGTGGTTTAATTTCTGTTGCCATTTGTTAAATCAAGGAGGATTGTTTCTTTGGATTGATTCATGTCTGAAAGGATCATGTGAATGGAAGTCTCAAACTATCGATATTGTCATTCCATATTCTATTTCAGTAATCTCTTCTACTTTACCATGGTACATTATTTAATTTCCTACTGTTTCACATGAGCTGTAACAAGATTACAATGAAAAACAGTGTGCCATGTAGTTAAAAAAATGAATACCAAGTGACCTGAGTGCTCTGAAATCAATCATGTGACAAAGGAGATGAGCTTAAGTGGTGAACGAGTGTATTCATTCTTGTGAGAATACAAGAGATCTGAAACAAATTTCATGCGAATCTTGTGGAACTGTAGGAGAATTTAAATTAAGTTCCAAAGGTTATGATTGCTCCTTATCACTGAAATGTAGTCTAATCCTAAAAATCTCCACATTCTGGAAACCAAAGATATTTTTTTCAGTGCTGAATTCAAGCTTCTGTTGCTATCTCAATACTTTATCAGTAAACTGGATACTATCATCGAAGATCTATTATTGAATATACATTTTATATCTTATTGTAAATAATACGAGATTCAAATGTATATTTGATGGCATTAAAGTCAAACAATGGCTTATTCTAAAAAATGTCCAAGTCCTTAAATCCTGTGCAGCTTAGCTCAGGAAAAGATACCTGGGAACATTCCTTCTGAACACCGTTGTTATGGTAAGACAGTTGCAGAGAGAAAATTTTGCTAATTTCTACATTCGCTGTAAGCCAGATCAGATCAGGCTTTATACATAGGGATCAGTGCCCTGTATTTCACCTAGAAAGTGAAATGATCGCCAGTGCAGACGTTTGTGTACCTGGCCTTTGTGTACTTACCAAAAAGGTGGACAGCAAAATTCAGGTAGACCGTTCAATCAACCTCACAAGGTAGTCCCAGTAGAACAACCACAGACACATGTGTTGATTGCAGAATATTCTATTCCTGTGCTACAAATGCTTTTTTTTTTTTTTTCCAATTTAACCTTAAATATTTAGGTGTTTGTCCTGAACTTCTTTTTTTTAGCCTTATGTGGTGGAGAGAACTACCTTCAGATGTGGAACTTGGCTGCAAAGATCAACGACCAGTTTTTGACTGTTACTACAAACAAGGGAAAAAGCATAAATGGAATTTGAGACATTGTGGCTATGCAGAATTGTCCCAGGCAAGTTCAAAATACACAAGTATTGGATGTTTAAACATTCCCTTTCTTTCAGATTAGGGCAGGTAGCAGACAAGACAGCATGACAGGCATGATGTTGCATTTGAAAACATGACTAACACCTTTAAAAGGCAGTTCTGCCAAAAAGAACAGACAAAATGTACTAATTTCTGTAATTTGTGCCTGAATTGCCTTGCCTGTTTCTGAAGTAGTTTACACATTGCAAAGGGCTGGGTGCAGAACTAACATAAATGAACACAATGCTGAGCACTGCTGGAATCATCCAGTTAAAAACAAGTTGAACATAAAGAGTTAGCCAAAGCACTCATCCTCACAACACCATGA
>VYZW01003080.1:32991-51829 GCA_013401315.1 Balaeniceps rex | reverse complement strand
GCAAGGAATTTATCTTGAATCTACCATTGCTGTTCACAGTAGTTATTTAAGGTGCAGTCTATCACCACCTGCTTACAATATAAAAAAGATGAGAAGGAAGCAGGTTTTCCAGAAGCCTTAAAATTGTAGTGATCACCTATTAAGTAAACTGTGCACCCTTTCTTCTGAGGAATTNGTCATTGGGAATTTAGAGACTGGGTTTGTAAAGGATTGGCTGAGCCAGAATACAAAGAAAACTCCTGAGCAACCTATGCTGGCAGGCCATCTTCTGTCAAAGGCCACCAGGGACCTGTACCAGGAGCCTCCACCCAAAAGGAGAATGAGCAAGGGAACGACAGGTAACAACTTTAACTTCTTTAGCACTGCAGAGCTGGAGTTGAAACACTGTTTGTCCAGGCCATGGATTTGCGCTGAAATATGAATTATTGGAATAAATAAATGAGGTCATTGTAACCTTCCTTAAAGCCAGAGTGTCCTTGTCTTGAAGCAGGGAGATCAAAGAGATGAAGACCAGACTGATGTACAATTATTATATTCCTTCAACTGCAAGAATTAGTGACCCTAGCTGCCTGAGAAGTGGGAAGGAGGAATTGTGACTATGCTCACTTAAATACTATTTAAGTAGCGTTACTATCTCTCTAGACATCAGTCTAAACCAGTGGTTTCCTATCTTTTTTCCATCTNTTAAGTAAACTGTGCACCCTTTCTTCTGAGGAATTTTGCTTCCATGAATGTAATCAAAAGGTTGTATCAGGTGACAAATGTCAATATTTAATATTTTTTCAGAACTTTGGACCCCATGGGAAAGATGCAAGGAAATTAAGACAGGAAAGGAGACTGCAGAAGAAGGTAAAACAAGAAACGGGAAAAAAAGGAACTTAGTAGTGAAAAACATAATGCCATTGATCAGTACCTGCTTATTGGAGATGAAAAGGTGAGAAACAACACCCTAATGTATCATGTTTATACAGTTTCTCTCAAGTCTCAAAATATTGTTCTGCTTACTGATGGATGTGTTATGTAACAACTGTTAGAAGGCTGAGAAGCTATTTTGTCCTACTTTGTATTCCTTTTTTTTATTATGTCACTTATTTCTATCTTGTTTTCACTCCATAGTTTCCATTATGATCTGGTATCAGGAAGGTCTCGAATAGGAAAGTGTTCTGGGGTCATAATTAAGTCCACCTTTTGATTGCTTAATTTACACTGATGATTAATTTTCTAATCGGAAATTCTATAGTTTTTCTTCCTAAAGAACAAATTTTAAACTGTAATAAGAATTTTACAGTTTCATTGTGTTGTAACCAGAATTCCTTTTTTCACAAGTTTGCAAAGTTTATTAATAATCTTTGCTATTTACTGTCATCTGCATATATAAAGTATCACTGGTGGGCTGTGTTTGGCTTTATGATGAACAGTTTCCCATCTGACTTACTGTAGGTAGTCTCAGCCCTGTGTTCGTTTGACATGATTTACCTTGATTTTCTCAGTCATCACTGCATTGGGTCAACACAGATCAGCTGGAGAAGTTATTACAAGTGCGTATGTGTACATACACAATAATTTATATGTCCATATGAAAGCACTTATGCCTAGAGGTCCATTTGGTTTTAAGGTTCACTGACCAACACCAATGCCACTTAACTACTTATATAAATAAATATGCTAAGGTTGAGAAAAGGGTACATATTTTTAATTAGATATAAGTGAGATAAAAAAGTGCTGACATAAATCTGCAGAAAAGTTCTTGAGCTTATGACTGACTTGCCAGATGATCTCCTGCTCCCTAGGTCACAGTGTATTCATACCACATGCACCATCTCTCTGAGTTCAGTTTGCAAGCCCTGTGCCAACTCCGTCTTCTTGAAGCCAGCACATCCATTTTCTTTCTGTACGCTACTGCCTTGACCTGCATGGGCCACTATCTGGTGCTTCCCAGCTACACTGAAGAAGAGAAAATCGACTGTATCACACTGTGGAACTTAGAAACCAGAACAGTAGGTATTATTTTTTGTAAGCTTAAATGCACTTCTCATGTTGAAAAGTGACTGCTAGATGTGGTGTTTATAAAAATAACCAAGAGTTTGGATGGTGAATATTTGCATGAAACTACTCAGAAATGATCAGCACAGTAAGAATTATTTACTTAACATGTCCTCTAGTTGCTAAAAATTAATGTACTCATTTTGCCAGTCCCTTCCACCAAAAATTAACACTTATCAAAAAAAATACTGTGAAACATTATTCCAGTGTTTCTTGAATAGGTAGAAACCAAAGTATAGTATCAGGGTTTGCTGCTTAAAATACCTGAACATCTCAAATTTTCTATGAGTGTGGAGAATATAATTATTTTGTTATTAATTAATTACATACGCAACAAGTAGAAAGCAGAGCTGGAAATCCATTTAGGAGGCCATTTATTTCAATGGTACTGAAATTTATTATTATGGGGCATACCTTTCTACTGTAATAGGATAGGCCCTTCATATATACAAACATCCCTATTTTCACTCCAGCAAATAGGTGGTACTTCTGTACAACAGGTAGAATCTTGTCCCTGGGTAGCTGTGTTCTGCAGCCATCACCTGAATTGCCAGGTATCGTTAGAAGCTTCCTCTCCCTGATCCTAGTCTCCATGCCCCTGGGAAATTGCACCATTCCTCGCATCCTATGCCTTTAAATGTTCCTCAGTTGTGGATCTGGATTTCGCTGGGAAGAGAAAGGTCAGCCTTCTTCGTGGACTTTGTGCCACTTGGTAGCACAACCTTCAACACAGTTCAGCTCACTTTCGCCAGGGGAATGCAAGGAACATGCAACAAGTGTCCACCCAGCTGGTCACTGGCGATGCTCAAAATGTGCCCTTAGGTAGGGTGGGTCTGATGTCGCTGCTCCCCTCCTGTGCTGCTGGCTGAGAGTAAATACTACATTCTTCAAATGATTTTCAGAGAGAACTTTCAGGGGAAAAGGTAGGAAGAAGGAGAAATATCAGATTAAATTCTCCTGGAGCTTTGTCTGGGTCTCCAAGGATATGTCAGTGCCTTCCCACAGCTTAAAAACTGCTGATCCAATCCATTTCCCCTGCCCAAGGGCAGAATCAGATATAATTAAACCAATGCTGACATGATTGTCTAGCCTGTCTTGTAGCATCTTCGTCACTGGAGATCTTTACTTTCCAAAGTAATATATTCCACTGCTTCACTGTCATTATGGTTGGACAGTTCTTTTTTGTTTTGCTTTCTCCCTAGTGTCTTATTTAAACCTTCAGTTCTCCATATGAAGGACATTAATTATTGTGCTTTTCACTTAGACAGATTGTCCCTTTCCTCTCGGAAGCAAACATTCACATTACTGAGGACTACTGACATCAGTCCTCTTGTTTCTAGGCTTTGTTCTATTTTTCATTAGAAGTCATTGTCTTCTACACCTCTTGTCTGTCTTGTTGCTTATTTGAATTTCCTCCACCCTTAAGTGTGGTTTCCAAAACTGAATATCATATAATCACTTAACATTAAATAATCATTAAAGTGCTATTCCTTAAGACTAATATCAAATTAATAGTAGAGGTGTTTCTCTGACATACTTAAAATGACTATTTTTCTAAATTTTAGGTTTAAAAATTATTGAAAAATGAGCCAGATGTGTACTGCTTGACAATTACAGATGATGCCAGTAGAACTGTTTTTGGAGTCATGATGGAAAATGGGTAAACTCCTGAATATGTTCTTCTTTTGTTATTACATGAATGGTACACTCCACAATCATCAAGTTCCTTTACTGAATCACTTGCTCAGAAAGAAAAAATGAGGAAGCTGGCTAATGCTGATAAAGTAACTTAATAAAATGCAAAGAATAAGTTAATAGATTTTGTGCTTCTGCTGGTAAGTCAAGGATTTTGCATGTTTGTAAAAACTACTTTATCTTTTCAAACAAAATGACTCTTACATCATTTTCTTCCATTCACTTGCATCCTTTCACTAAGTATGATAAAACTATGGTTGGTCATCTTGCCAGGTTTTTGCTACCTTAAGAAATGAGACAAATGACAGATAACCGATGGTTTAGAATGACAAATACATTAGTTTCTGCTTACATGTTCCGATCTTCTACACTGGAAATGAGCAGGAATGTTGAGCAGTCATTACAAAAGAGTTGCATGATTTGTTTGTAATTAGGCTTTGTTGTGTGTCATCTTTATTAAGCAGTGCTCTCTTTATATGGGACTCAGGTTTTAAGTATGACTATTTGTGAATGGCCCCCTCTTTTCCCAGCTGAAGTAGATGATGATCATTCCACTCTAGAGCAAAAATCTAATCACAGCAACACAAACAACACGGGGAGACTCTGGGCTGAAGAACGTACAATTTAGAACCCCAAGCATCAAACAAAATAAAGGGATCTAGGGAAAATTTAGTGATAAAGGCAGCCAGCCATCCCCAACTACCCAGTGAGATTCCAGGAGAAGGTGACAGGATTCCAGTGTCTATATTCATATCAAAATAATACTTAGAAGAAACTTAGTGGTTTTAAGGCTTGCACAGTAGTAATGCGAGAGAACTGAGAGATGCTATGCATGACATTTATTTAGAGCTATTGGAAGTCCAGTCAGCCTCTATAGTTGTGCTGTTTCATGATCTTTCCAAGCATAACAGCATACATGGTCGTATCTAATGGGCTTTATTTAAGGTTTAAACAGAGATCTGCTTGAAATGATACACTGAAATAAAACTATACCAAAGCTATTATACAGTCTATTTTAATGGAGTTGTTTATATCAGCACCATCTTCCACTGAAACACTCCAATAAATGTTATAGCTTCCTACATGGTTCAAAAGCATGGCAGAAATAGCAATACCACAGTTACTGCTTCAGTTACTTCCCATGGAGTGTTAAGAGCCCTGACCCAGCAGAAGATTAGCCATGTTTTAGAGCCTTGAGTTAGATGACTTCAACTAGGATACCTCAGTTAGCTGCTTTCAGTTGATGCACTTAAGCCTTCAGTAGAAACTTGGACATTTTGCTGAAAACACAAGCAGTGTCTTACAGGAATGAGCTTAGTGCCATCTCATTAAGTCAGTATTTGCGTGACTGGCTTTAGTTCAGGAGCTTGTACCCTGTGTCTCTCCTAAATTTTGCTATGCAAGGCAAAAATAAAGTTTCAACATCATTATATGTTCATGGCTTTTTAAACTTTTTTAATAGAGCCAGCTTTTGAACAGGGACAGAACCTGCTTTGTGAAGATTCTGTATTTTGCCAAGGCCACGATTTAAAATTGCACCTCGGCCTTATCAGTTATTCAGCCTGTTGAACAGGAGATGAAGCATCTGCTGAAGAGCATGTTTGCACACCACCTTCAGAGAAACAGGCAGAGAGGAAAGGCACAAGCTGTTAGAAAATAGGATCAGTTTGTATCAGTGGGGAAATAAAAGGTGTTTCAAAGCATAGTCAGCCTAAAGAACTTAGCTTCAGCTATAAAGAATCGAATGGAAATATGTCATTTTTATATTTCTCAGCTAATTCCATTTAGAAGCTGTGCTTAATTTATTGAGAAGGAAAACTAGGACTATAATCTGGGCACATTTTACGTATCTGTATATGCAGAGTTACTTTGGCCATAAGGTTCAAGAAGGAGCCTTATCAAATGATCTGTTGTTTTGGCAAGCATACTAACATGAGCTTAATTTAATAACAACTTTTTCCTACTGAGTGTTTTGAATAAACTTCTGCCTAGAGGTTGTATTAAAAAAAAATCTGGATTTAAATTTTTTTTTTTTTTTTTTTAAATCCTTCATCCAGAGACAGAATAGATGCAGGAACATTTCTGGCTACAGGCAGGACGTTCCTTCTCTGAAGGACTTGCATGATTTTAATTATTAAAAGTTTTAAATTTCTTCCCAGTTCATTTAATTCTCGTAAGTTTTAACAGCCTTTTACAGTTGGCAGTTACTGAAGCTGCAGTTCAGTTACTCTGGTGCACTCCACAAAGTCAAGCTTTTGAATTCTGTGGGTGCTTTCTTCTCTGCTGTTGTACCTCATGCCAGCAAGTACAGATGACAAGTCATTAAATACGAGAGAGAGAGGTGTTAGCAAAAAAAATTTTATTAAACATGAGACTTGTCTCACCTGCTTCCCCCAAACCAATTCTGTCTCCGTGGCAACAGCTGCAAGCATGTGACAAAACATTCAGGATTTCTCTAAGGAAGAATTTAAATACTTAAAATGTCACTTTTCAAGGAAGCATCATATTTTATCCTCAAGCAGATTTCAAAAGTACATAGCAATTTACAGGAAGACAAGCCTTGTGGCTTGTAAAGCTTCATCAGCTAATGCATTAAGCGCGCTCCCCATGGCAAGCAGGGCCAACTGCTGCACAGGTGTAAGAATGAACACATACTCTGTTAACTTACCTGATCTGGCAGTGCTTTGGGAATGGGGAGCTATGTCTTCTGAAGTTGAGTCTAGAATAGCTCTGGTATGATAATCACAAATTTTATTGCAATGTTCTTTACATAAAATCATCCAGAAGTACCTTCACAGTTTACTACAAATATTTTAATAGTGTAAGAGGGGAAAGACTCAAAATTATTCTTACCTTCTGTTGTTAAATAAAATGTAATCATAACTTAGATGAATTTGCCACTCCAATGTATACTATCATTAGATTACAGATTACTGCACTGAAAAATCATAGCCAATAAAGTATGTATGTTTATTTAGAAAATGCTCAATGGTCTGTTTCTGTATGATTTTAATTATTATTCAACATTTCCAAGTTTTATGAAATTAATATGAAGAGTTCTTCACTGATGCAGAAATTCCGATGGTCTAACTGATACTTAGAAATCCAAGTCATTTACCGTTTCTTAAACTTCTTAAAAACTCTCCCAAAAGCCATTTAATAGTGAGATTATCTCGGTTAACTTGTACAACTCACTGTGTTCAACTGACAATACAATTGTTTGTCAGCATCTCAGTATTACACCTTTGGGGAAAAAAACACATTTAGGTTTTTTCCTTGTAGAATTTACTATCTATATGTATTTGAGTATGTTTTTGTTATCTGTTCACAGGATAAAAGTTTGGGATCTATTTGAACACCAGCATACCATCATTCCAGGTTATGAAGGCGTACATCAACAGACTCCAGCTGCTGGAGGGAAGGGCAGAAGCAGCTCTACTTGCAGGTCTGTAAAACTGATTATTATAGGGTAATGCTTCTACAATTCTATTTCTCATACTTCTCCAGTAATAGATGGCATGTTAGTATTAAACATTTACAAGGCAAAATTTCTAAGTGGGCAATAACGTAGGTATATAGTGGGCTGCAACTCTAGTATGGTTTTGGTATTGGTTTTATTTTTATTTGAGAAATGATAGGTACTTTCTCCTTTTAAATGGGATATGGAGGACTTAAACTTTGCTATCTGATGCTATGGAATAATTCTGTGTCTGCCCAGCAGCAGCTGACAGGCTAGGGAGCATGCAGCCCCCCTTTTCGTCCCTGCGCTGGAGAGCAGGACCAATGATCCCGGTTACCAATCCCTCCCTGTCTCGGGCACCAGGCTGTTTTAATGGCTCCGATAAAGTGTTCCTCAGACAACAATTAAAGGCATTCTTCAAGGCCCAAAAAGCACGTAGTCCAGAGAGGACAGGGTCAAAAATAGTCAAAGAACAAAAACGGAGAACTAAGGAAATAACGGTACCAGATAATCTTCATGCAAATAGCAGGAATTTGGGGGTTTTGTTGTAGCTGTTTACCACAGGTTCCCTTTACTCTAGACTTTTAATGTCCATTTATATTCATTTCCACCACTCAAAATAATAACCTGTTCGTTGTTAACCTCAAACAGCAAGAAAGCAGTATCTCCATAAAAGCCCAAAAGGGACATGTAGCTTCTGTGGCACAAGTATGAATGCTGGGGCACCTGTGGGCAAATGAATTAATTGCACAATCTCTATCCCCTCTCCATTTAAAAAAAAAAAAACAACCACCAACCAACCCCAAAAAACCCACCCAAAAACCCAATACTGTTCCTCCACTGCCAGCAAATGCAGCTACTGTGGTAACCTCACATAGTACCTGTCTGGGCTGCTGGCTCCCAGATGAACCTTGCTGTATTCCTCACTGGAAGGTTACAGTTGCAAGTAAATTGCAGTCTTTTCCCAAAAAGTATGAAACAAATTTACACACCTAAAACTTGTAAGATTTTTAAATTCATACTGCATGTAATTATATAGCATCCTGTTTGCCTCCCACAAAAATCTCTGCCTCACTGAGACCACGCAGGGGCAAAATGAAGTTTGGGGTGGTATCTATAAGCCTAACATTTCATAGCCTGAATTGTGACCTAAATAAAACTTTCGGTATTAGGTTTTTCCAAGATGTAATTTATACTATGGCTGTCAGGAGTTAAGATAGCAGTTGCCATGGAGCTTTAATCTTTTTTTAGGCTTTAGTCAAAGGAAGCTGGAAATCTGTATGCTGGGTAGAACCCTGCTCAACAGAATTTTACTTAAATTGGGACAGGATTTTATCCTAATTTCTCTACTGAAAGTTATTCTCAAAGGTTCTAGAATTCTTTTTATTTTATTCTGTTTCTCAGCAGGAGATGAAAGTTTCCTTTTAGGCTTCTTGCATCACACTACATTCAACCACAAGAAGTACCCAAGTTGCCTCCCCCCCACTCCACCAACTACAAACTGTAACTTTCTACTAGTCTTAAAGTGCGCAGCTAATCACTGTAGTGAAATCCATTCACCAGTTTTACCATTTTCAGGGTACTCCGTAAGTATGCAGAAGCAAAACTTTGGGGAGGTTTTTATTTTCTATGTGCCCACTAAGCGTTAATCCTTACACTGGAAAACAGGCCTTTGGAACAGGAGAAGTAATTACAGTTTGAATCTGTGTGTATGCTCCTTATAACTTCCTTGATGTATATTTAAGAAAAAACAGAAGCGTGCAATGCATGAAGTGCATCTCTGAGAAGAACAAAATTGTCCATGTTATGGTCAGTAATGTTCTGCTAGAACAGTTGCAGCAGAACAGAGACACGGTCCAGTCTAATACTTGCAGTTAAAACATTGCTGACTTAAAACTGAACTTGCCCTACCTAGTAAACCAAAGGAACGCAGAAATAGGTGGGGAAAAAAACGCAGAATTTGTCAAAATAAGCTTTTAGAACTCTTACCCTACCCCAACCAAAAATTAGAAAGGATTCAGATGCAATATGAGTTTGATCTTAAGAGATTTGGATTCAAATGCACATGACAACTTCATCTAATGAAAAATTTGCCAGAATTTTCACTGAATAGAACTGTTTACTGGCCAGCTGTAGTGGAAATCCATAATCCTCAAGCTGTTCCAAAGACTGCGGAGTAATCAGAAAATTGGCACAAGAGAGGATTTCAAACTTCTTCAACTCTTTCATGGCATGCATTATAAAAGAGGCATGATAATAGTAAAAAATAAACATCTTTTTCCTTCTAGGATATGTAAGTCTGTGGGACTTGAATGGTTGCACAGCAAATGACAGCAAAATGTCTTACCTAACTAGCACTGGACAGAAAAACAATTCTTGTGGGTTTGAGTGACAGCCCTGCTCATCATCTTGAGAGGATTGGATGCAAAACCAACTGTCCATTCCACTGAAAAAAGACTTCTTTGGAGAAGTATGTGCTAGCAGCCAGGAAGAACCTGAAGAAAACTAGACTGTCCAATGATTAAAGACACAAGGAGGAGCATCTTGGATCTTCTAAAGACAAAAGCTATGCACTGTGAATAGGATTCAGAAAGCCATAATGGTCAAGGAAACTGCTTAAAGTAGCTCAAAAGAACTTTTGAGAGGGGAGGTGAGTAAGTGCGTGCATATCTTCAAGAACAGATGCTTTACTCTGAATTGCAGGGAGATACACATCTCCGTTGAAGGTTTTCAACCTCCTACAGGAAACTCCCACAAAACAGCAAGTGCCACTACTTTCCTAACCTCATCTGACTGGTCTAGTGCAGACCTTCCCAACATATATCTCAGTTAATTTGTCTGGTCTGTGGCATTCCACAGGTCAAACCATACTTGGCCTGCCTCAAGTCTCCTCCACAGAGACTAGCCAGGGTTGGTAGTCCTGACAGAGGAAGATATGCTACTTCTAAGCTGTAGCATAACCAAGTTGCTTTTTCTTTACCCATGATAAATTTCTTTGCTGAGATTCACTGCGTAGATAGGCTGCCTTTCAGGACTAATACATCTGTCATTTGAGTTTAAAGCAGGCTTGAGCAAGCAATAACTACTAAGATAGCATTAGCTTTGAAATACGCAATAGAACAACTTCAGACATATTACCTGATGTGATAAAGTATCTTCACGATTTGCAGGGGCTTTTATTATTGCTCTGTTAGATTCAGGAATTTATGGGGGGGAAAAAAGAAGGCCTAGATTAGACTGCAACATTTAAAGCAAGTTGGACTTTTATATGAAACCTGCAGTATTTTTCCAGTCTGAGGTGCCAGTGTCAAAGACTTGCAGAGCTACTAGAGATGAGACCTCTTAGTAAAAGAAATATGTATGCAGATAACAGGGAGAAAGAACTCTAAGCCCTTAGCTTGCTGGTATGGCAATCGCTGCAGTTCTGTCCCAATAGACTGGTTGGGTTTTAGGGGAGACCGAACAGGGTGCAGTTCGGCCCAGCTGAGTCTGAAGAATAAAAACCCAGATTAAGACTTTAATAATCAGACCTGTTGCAGTTACAAATGGGACAAGCCACAGAAGTGCCAAACTGCTGATTTTTAAGTATGAATTCAGACAAACTGTAGTAGTTTCCTTCAAGCTGAAGCTAGAGGGTTTTAAATGAAAAAAAAAGTCTTCAAAGTTAGGATAACGCCATCTTCTTTACAAAGGCTCACTTCAGCTCTAAAAGAGCATCCAAAATGGAAAATCCTTAGATAAATTCAGGGAAGAATGGGGCATTTCACTCAGCGCCCTTCTGTACCAGTTTCAAGACTTTTCAGTACATTACAATTTCTGGATGTGTAGACTAGTTAATGCTCGGCAGGGAAATACAGTAAAAACTAGTTTAAATATGGCGGTATTATCATTGTGCTTTTTAGCAATCAACAGGTATGAACATACAACAGCATGCAGAATACACTTAAAGAATTCGTACCTATCATGGATGGTAGTTAACTGTATTTGGATTCAGGCAGCTTACACAGCAGAATAAAGTAATACACAGCAACTGGAGGAAACCTGTATTAATCTTGTATACTATTCCAGACCTGCCAGAATTCCAGAGTCCCCAGAAAAATGCAGTAACTGCTGGAGATAGCAAGATGGCCTTATAATATAGACAGCAAATATTATTAAATTGCTCATTTTGCTTTCAAAACAGTAAGCTTTCTATTAGGTGTGTTTTTTGTTTTGCTTTAAAGTTTGGTTAAATGATTATTTTGTCAAGATTAATCAAACTGGTCCATGGGACAATGATCAAGAAGCACCCTTGCTTCGATACCATTCCTTTTAAATAGTTTATGGAGACCTTTCGCTGCTGATGAACTTGCATTACTTCAAAACTGAAAGGCAAAAAGCAAAAACTTAGAAGTGCACCATATTTTCATAAGCTTCAAGAAAACAAAGTGTAACCTATGCTGAATTAGGATGTAGCATTAATTTTCACAAAGAGGAAGCAGTCTCCTGTGTACATACACACACTTCTATCAACTTCCAAAGTGTTTGTTGCCCCATTTTTTTTTCCAAGAAGCTACTTACTTCATGACAGTCAATACATATCTTGCAGATGAACTAGTTTAACAGTGTTTACTTTTCATTTTCACTTCACTAGTGAGTTTCATCCCTTTAAGAAAAGGAACAACATTAAGAAGCAACATAAGAGTTCTCTACTTGCCTTTCAGATTTCATACTAGCATCTTATGTGCATCTTCAGCAATTACCATTCATCTTCTATGAAAACAGATGCAAAAACCACAAAATCTGGGTTTGGTTAAAAAAGGTGGTAAAATGCTAAATGTCAGGTGACATCAGATCTTTTCTCATGTATGTTTTAACAACAAATTAGCCAGAGTACTTAAAAGAGGTAATTTTAGATGCACCCAGGTATATTTGAGGCACACTGCTAATCTGCTTATGAAGTGAACTGTTTCTGCATTTAAGCAATTTTGTGTATTAGGCAAGCAAGTGCTGTTTCCCCAGCAATATCTTCACTGGAAACCTTGAGAATTCATATTCCCTGCTAGAAGGGGAATTAGCATAAAGGAAAGCATCCCTGCATTAGAGATATTTATCTGGACCACTTTCAGAATCTAAAATTTTCTTTCCGTGACACCACACCACACTCTTCCTACTTTAGCAATTATTCCAGAGGAACAATTATATAAGGCTCCCAGCTCTCTCCTCTGCCTGGAAAAAAGTATTCTTGATTTAGCCAGTAGAAATTCAAGCAATACTTTTCAAGACAAATTAATAATGTTAATAGTTAGCATTTCACTTGTACTTTGTTCTGTAACTTTAGTGTTTACTTAAGTAATGCTTGTTTTTTAATACCAGGGAGCATCGCCATTTTAGGTAGACATTAGATGTTGATACAATCCCCAGCCCAAGGCTTCCAACCAGTCTTCCCAAGAAGGAAATTTAAGAATCATTAAGCCGTAACAAATACAAAAAGGATCAGCTAGCCTGATCGTTCTCCATCAGTAGCCATGATCCAGCCCCCTCAAGAAGCCTATCTTTGCAACATCAGATTAGCCACTAGGCCTGGAAAGCAAGATAGGGCATTGGGATAAGGTTTACCTTCTCTCCTGCCCTGCTGATTTCCTGCAAGAGCTGTTTGCTTACTGCGGTACAGATCTCCCCAGTGGAGTTTAAGTCCACTTAACAAACCTATGATTTTAAAGCAAAAATTCAAAACACTGGCTTTACGCTCCCCTCCCATATGTTAACTAGTATTACTTGCAAATGCTAAATCCTGTTAAGGAATCGGATCATAACTGTGGAAACAGCCTCAGTATTTTACGTAGCTTATAATATTTAGAGTTCTGCACATTGATTCATACCATCTGGCCCAACAGCACTGAGGCTTTCTTTATGCCAAGCACAGTGCATGCAGCCCTCCAGCCCCAGCCATCACAGCCCTCTAGTGGAGATGCAGGGGGGAGTTTTGTTGGCATTCATCCATCATGGCTTGCTTTTGCTCATCTGCCTTCTGGGCTGCTCTCAACTCAGCATAACTGCTTTTCAATCAGGCTTGGCCAGAGATGGTGTCACCTCTCCCCCTGTGCCATCAAGGCAGACCTTAGCAACAAAGAGCAGAGACCTATGGGGACTTCTGAGCACTTGCAGCCCACCTAGAGGTAAGCCCTGCACCCAGCCCCACAGAGCTGCTCTGTCTGCTTTGCCAAGCCCACCAGGAAGAACATTGTTGAGAAGGAACATTAGGTGCAAGCTTTGGTATACCAGGTACACAGCTCCCTTCTCTATTAGCATCTCCCATTGCCAAGGAGCAGGAACAGCTGTTTTCATCTTTTTTTCCACCCCCTCTAAGAAGTGGAGGTGAGGAAGTTCACTTTTCACTACCACCCAAGTAGTATTTAGACACTACTGGCATACTTCAGGACAACACTGTTACTTAGCCCATCAGAAACCTGCTGGGATTTGTCTATTGGCTCTGTGCCAGTCATGCTTATAGGTTTTTTTTAATTATCTATCAAAACTTTTATTGAAAGCTTTTGCCTTCAAGCTTTTTAGATAGCTGCCCAAGTCCAAGAACTGTGGTGCTGTGCCTAAACCCAGGTGTGGCCACACACATACACAAATACCACTGAAGGAAAAGCAAAGTTTATATCCCAGAGAATACCAGTCATGTTTCAGCGCTCTAGAGATTGATTATGATGAAGATTTCATCACATTTGCAATTTCTGTTCCCTGAGATGTCAATATCCGCTGCTCTCAAGGGATCCTTCTACCACTTCAAGGCTTATATAGGCAGTGGCAAAACATAAGCTATCAAGGAAATAGTTTTGGCATTAGAGATGCCATCTTAAACAATAAAGACCATATCAGGATGCTCAGCAGAACCCAAACAAAACCTACTAAGAATATCCAAAACCGCATATACACCATAATTCTATCATATCCAAAAATTGACTCCCAAGTGTGAAGTCACAAAGACAAAGAGTTTAATATTGACAAAAAAAAAAGCTTAAGTTAGTGGTATTTTTTTCCTTGAAATAACATACTGGTCATATGAAAGTCACTGAAGAGGTCTGCTTTTAGCTCGGAAGACTTTTACAGTTACAGCTGAATTCAAAACCCCCAATTCCAAATGTGTGATGTTAACACAAAAACTGAAAACTTAAGACCTGGGATAAAGAACAAATTCAGTCGTTAAGATTTTAGCAGTTACGTGAGGCCTTTCAACGCCTTTCCCATAACACGAAAAGTTCTTCAGTATCTTTCCCACCATCATTATTTCAAGATTCACAAGGTTCTTTAAAATACTAATGGGGTTAAGTTGAAACCAAGCGCCATAAGCTTGTGATGTCTTCTGTGAAGGTCTGAAGCCACCCTGTTTCAATTATTTGGTTATTCAGTGCAGAAAGTTAAAGATCACAGAAGGTATAACAGCTTTTAATACTCCATTAATGTTATAGATTAAAAATTATTGCATAGTCTTATGCATTTCCTAAAACAGCGTTCTCTGGAAATTAAACATTTTAATATAAAAGGAGCAACTCTTTAAAACATGAATTGCTTTCACTACCTCGATCTTCTATCCTTTTTTGATTTGTCAGTACATTTGTCCATTGTTTTCTCATTGTCTCCTCTGCACTTGGGGCAATACCATTTCCCCTTTGGTTTGTAGGTGAGTCCAACACACGAAAAGTGGAACCACTCAATAGGACACTGTTCATTATCACATCCTATCATTTCGCCGTAAGACACTTGGTTGCATAAGCAGTAAGTCGGTTCATTGGGATCAATTGCAAATTCTACAGGTGAAACCTCTCTCTCTTGTTTGGCTTTGGAGCGTTTTTTCTTCTTGGAAGATTTAGATCTTTTTTCTTTAGGTGGCTGATCATCGCAGTCATCAATACCGTTTGCTATATGGCACAGATCACGGCTTTCGCTGGTTCGCTGGCGACGAGGTCTACGTGAAGATCTCTCTGGCTGGCAGGACTCCATCTTTGCCTTTTCTAGAGGTTTTTCGCTCTCAGACAGATCTTGAAAGCACTGAGAGTGTGTTTCCATTTGCCGGGCTCTATTCTCTACCAGTTCTAGCATCTGAGTAACTATTTGAATTTTTTCATCTCCAAGTTCTTGGCTGTTGATTAATGCACGCTGAAGATGCTGCTGCAAGCGTTTCTTCTGAACAGGATCATTTTCTGACTTGTATTTTTCATAGACATCATCTATTTCTTTTAACGCTTCTATAAAATAAAGATAATAGGAATAATTACACAAGATGGAACATGCTCAACAAAATATAGAAATGTATTTCTAACTGATAAGAAATAGTACAAATTTTAATTATAGTATATCCCAGTGGGCTAGATCAGATATTTTATTCAAGTTGCATGTGGTCATCAAATCAGCATTTAAGATCACTATCTGTTGCAAGAAAAGATTCTCAAGTTCTAAGAAAAAGCAAGCTTATTTTAGGCATTGGAAAAAGGAAGGATAACCCAAGAAAGGGGACCATAGCTGCTGGAGCGTGGATAGTCCAGATCCTGCCTCCCTCTGAAAAAGCAGGAATTTCTGTTGAGAGTCCTTACCACGTTAGTTCCAAAACCCTGGCCTACAGACCAAAGCAATAGCTTATTGTATCACAGGAGGAAACTTAGAATTCATACAATCATCATATATCATGATATATAACACTCCAGAATTAGAATATCCAGGTCCTCTGCCTTCCCCTTCTTATTCATCTAAAGGCTTGGTATTACATTTTCAAGTAGACGTAGTTATAAAAGGAGTATGACAACTGAAGTTACACAATAGCAGATTTACAATCAGGATTTGAATCAGCTTAAACCACTCAAAATGCTTTTCCTATTACCAAGACAAATTACAGCAAGTTGCATTTTAAATCAAGGCTGAACTTTTCAGAATAAGTGACCTACTGTTTAGTGTATCACAGGGTATTTTTAAGCAACTAGTAATGAGTGGCTCACAGTTTGACTTCCAAGCTTTTCTTCTTGCAAGTCATGCAAAATAACTGGACGAATTGCTGTGAATCTTTCATAAAATTTAGTTCTTAGAAGCAAGTTTAATGAACCCAAATATGAGATTAACAAATGCCTTATAAGCCAGTCTTAGTCTGTACTCTATTGTTCCATACTGGTGGATTTTAAAATAGTATTTTCCAGACCAAAAGTTACACTAGATCTATAAATAAAGGACAGAGAAATTACTAACGTGGAAGGAAATAGATTAGTAAAACTGACAGTGAAACCTGATGCACAGTGTTAGATACAGCACTCATTCCTTCAGAAACAACTTAAGGATTTTATTTGAACAGGCAAGGGAATTTATGAATGATACTAAACTATTTACTTCTAAAGTGAGAAGATATGCAGTACAATCTATCTCTTCCTAAAGACTTGCATTTCACAAACTGGCCTTCATTTTTAAAGAATTTGTCTGCATTGTACAGTTGTGAAAGGATTCAAGCTTGTACTAAATGGAAGCCATAGACATTATCATAACATTGTTCACAGTGATTTTTTTTTTCCTGCTGACATCTTGAAACAGTCGCTTAAGCGTGAATGGCAGCTTTTTACTATAAATTCTGAAACCTGTATGACAACAGGAGCCAACAGCATTTTGTTCTGTTTCAGACCTTCACTAGGGGAAGACAAAAATCACCACTCTGCCTGTCCAATAACTCACTTAACCTATTTTTTTCTCAATACTACCATTCCAGCTACCATTAAAAACACAAGCTTTGTTTCCCTGTATCTTCAGCTCCATCACTTGCCTGTTGCCCTGGGCAGCAGGGGGGTGGGGGTGGAAATCTTACTCTCTGCTCCTAAAAAGCATGAAGTAAGGTACTTTGTAGGCTGTTGAACTAGAAAGGCATAACCAGAGTACAATATTCTGCAGCCACATTATCTCCCACCCAGCCTTTTTCTATGAAGGGGGGCAGGGGGGGAAGTGCAGGTGTAGTTACACAAATTTCCCATATTGGGAATGCCCTGCCTGGAAGAGCGCACAAGCAATAACTGTTAGCTTTTTCACATGGTGACAGAGAACAACATTCACCCTACACTGATTATTCCCTGGATGCAGCCCGTGAAGATATGCTGCACACGTTAAATGGATCACCATCCATTAAAAAGAGGAAAGAACTTTTGGGTTGACAGAGATGCAAGTTAACCAAACTCCTTGTTGGTCCCTAAGATTAGAGAAGGCATCCATACACCCAACTAAATAGCTCCGAAACCCCTGTTTAAAAAAACAAACAAAACCACACACAAAAAAACCAAACCCACAAACCAGGGCCAAGTGTTCATTACAGATAATCTGATTAGGTTTGGTGGAGCTAATAAAAGCTAAAAAGATTTCAGTTTTCCAAGCACAGGAGTGGCTTTGTCCCTCCTGCATGAACTATAGCTACCTTTTAAATTAGCTGAAATCATATAGCGCTGCTTTTACATCTTCAGACTTGGGCCAAAAATAGTTTTATCAAATTTTTAGGGCTTTGGTGTGTGGGGGGGTGGTGGTGGTGGTGTTTTTTAGAACAGTTGAAGACTCTGGTAAAACTAGCAACAAACCTCTGCTTTGGCCCAGTATTGTATTAGTGGCTAGAGGAATACTATTAGGAGATACAGCCTAAATAAAAGATTGAATCTATGCAAGACAGATCTAGAGTGTTGTCACCACAGATCAGGTAAAGAGCCGGCTGGGCAGTCCAGCCTTGACTAAGAATTCAAAACGCTGCAGACAAGTCTTTAGACTTTTAGAAACACAGAAAACTTACAAAAGCCTGTTCTTATGTATCCTCCTGGGCAATTAGAAAGATAATTGAAAATATCCGTTTACATTTAACGTCTGAAAGGCCTTAACGATCCCCTCTTACCCATAGTGAAGAAAGCCTTCCATTAGGGAGGGAGATTCGGCTCCAGTTCCTACTCCACGGGAGCAAATCCCACCCCCCACCCCCTCCCCCTGTCCATGCCACTCGTCCTCTGCTCATAGTTACAGCAGTAATGCTCCTCAGGAGCGGGTCCCATCCTACGATTAGACGGCAGGGCAGTCATTCGACGTAAAAGATATCCGCAGCTGTGTAGCCCAAGAGTGCGGGGCACGAGGGATTTAACTGACATTTAACCTGCATTTCAGAGGCAGCCATGTCTTCGACTGAAGTTCAGGGCACCTTCCCGCTCTACGGACCCTCTCCATTACCGGAGGAAACACTGCGAACGCTTCACGTAGCCCCCCCCTCCCCCCCGCCCCGGCGCTAACCCCCAGCGCCCGACAGGACGGTTCCGNGCCCCGGCGCTACCCCTCAGCGCCCGACAGGACGGTTCCGAAAGCAGCCGTTTACCGGGAGACAGTAGCACGGCTCCGCCGGGGCGCGGCGGCGGGGCACAGCGAGCTGCAACCCCCATTCCCGTGCCCCCGCCTCCAGCAGCACCGCCATCGGTTCGATCAGCGGGGCCTCCCACCGGGGGTAAACGGGGCAGGAGCGGCCCGGCACGGAGCCGGGGCCTAGCTCCGGGCAGCGAGGCACCTCCGGCTCCCACCGCCCCCGAGGCGGGGCCACCGCCGCCGCGGGGCGCCCTCCCCCAAGAGGCACCGGCCGCCGCCCGCCCCGCCAGCCGCCGAGCGCTG
>VYZW01003080.1:13845-27721 GCA_013401315.1 Balaeniceps rex | reverse complement strand
ATCAATTTAATTCTTTCATATAATATTAACAGATAACTCTTACTGTACCAGCAAAAAGCACTACCTGTATACCAGTGCAAAAGGACCTGGATTAATATGTTAGAAAGATGTTGGCTGTTTTGAGGGGTTGTGTTTCTGCTTATAGTAAGTTTGAATGGCCGTGTCGTTCTGCCGTTGCATGAAGAAATGAAGCTGAGAAATATTTTCCCCTACAGAGCAGAAAAATAAAGCAAAAATGTTAATTAAAAATTAATATGTTATTTAAAATTAAATGTTAATTACAATTAAATGTTAATTTAAAAATAACATGTTGGCATCACTTTTTTCCCGTCAAGAAACTAGGTATGCACTGTTGGTAAAGAAATAGCCAAGAAAGTCTTTTTAGAATAATTCATAACATTTGTTATAGGTGGTTTCTGTGCTAAAAACTTGCTGTTTGTCACTATGGGGGAAGCAGTATCTAAGGTACAGCAGAGATCAGCTAACATTTCCTGAATTTAAATGTTGTCTGCTGCTTTCAAACACTAAAATAAAGATTTAAACTTTGAGTAGTCTTTAAGAATGCAGCAGTAGCATTAGACCAGATTTCCCTAGGAAAAAGAAGCCTTAGCTTGCTGCATGTCTGAAGCTCAGGAGGGAGGAAAGAAAGAATAGCAGGCTGAATTCTCTGGTTTGATCATGCCTCAAAATGGCTAGGAGCAAGCACAGGAGAATTTTGATGTATGGGAGTCCAGTTTGCAGGTTGATAGCCTATACAACCCAACTATGTCTCTTCTTTTGATGACTGTGAGAATCATCTGGAGATAAGAGGAGGCACGGTAGAGCAAAAGCCTGCTATTTGTAGAGACAGACAGGCAGAATGACCATCCATTTCCACCAACCCTCTCCACTAAACGGAGAATTGTCAAGTTGAGGCTGACATTCACAGTGGTATCAGGGATGTGTTATTAGGGTGTATTGCATAAAACCCACCTCAATGGTTGTCTTCCAAGAGTAAATAATACACAGAAGTCATATATTTAATTTATTTAGATTTATTTATATGTCTCTAAACTACCTCTACTTTTCATGGAGAATAGATCCAAACAGTTTTGTTTCTTTATCATTTCCCAGTATAGTTTTTAAGAGTCCCAATCAGAGTATTCCCCTTCTTGTGAAAGATTATTTTATTATATTATCGATTTTACTATGATAAAATATTTCCAGATATTTAATCCAAATCTTATTTTTCCCATTTGCAGTTTTGCCTCATCTTTCATAATCCTGATTTTACATCCTCAAATCATAGCTGATTCCTGTCCTGTTTCACCTAATAATACACAAGTTGGTTAGATTTTTTTTCAGCCTTTCATTGTGTCTGAAACCAGGACACATTGATAGCTCTGCTGGTTTTGGCTGGGACAGAGTCAATTTTCTTCATAGTAGCTAGCATGAGGCTATGTTTTGGATTTGTGCTGAAAACGGTGTTGATAATTCAGGGATGTTTTTGTTACTGCTGAGCAGTGCTTACACAGAGTCAAGGCCTTTTCTGCTTCTCACACCACCCCACCAGCGAGTAGGCTGGGGGTGCACAAGAAATTAGGAGGGGACACAGCTGGGACAGCTGACCCCAGCTGACCAAAGGGATGTTCCATACCCATATGACGTCATGCTCAGCATATAATGCTGGGGGGAAGAAGAAGGAAGGGGGGGGACATTCAGAGTGATAGTGTTTGTCTTCCCAGGTAACCGTTACGTGTGATGGAGCCCTGCTTTCCTGGAGATGGCTGAACACCTGCCTGCCGATGGGAAGTAGTGAATTAATTCCTTGTTTAGCTTTGCTTGCGTGCACGGCTTTTGCTTTACCTAGTAAACTGTCTTTATCTCAACTCACGAATTTTCTCTCTGTTACCCTTCAAATTCTCTCCCCCATCCCACCAGGGCAGAGTGAGTGAGCAGATGTGTGGTGCTTTGTTGCCAGCTGGGGTTAAACCATGACAATAGCCCAGGAAGAGTTTCAGCCTGTGTTAAAAATAATGAAAAGCAACATTATTGATGAGGACAAGTCCATAAGGGGCTGTGATTTTGAAAGACCTAATTAGCATTTAGTGGAAATGCTGAAAGGATAACAGGGTGCTTCTTTTAAGCAAATGGAACAGAACAGATTTTTGACGGTATCCATTTCTTGGCAGGTATGCTTCTCTGGTTTCCATGGGATGAAGAGGATGAAGAATTCTCCAAGATGCCAAGAAGAGAAACGCAAAGAAAAGAAAGAATGAGTACAAGCCAGATGGGCTTTTTAAAAAGTCAGCTGAAGAAAGCTATAGGCCATAGAAAGGTCATATAGGAAAGCCATAGTTGACCTTTGTATAGGCGATATTCCAGGAAGAGGTTATCCTTGCCAGAGCTACAGAGATAGTAATGTGTTTGTCCAGGTAAGCTATTCTTGAAAACTTCTCTAACATCAGGTCATCCAAAAAAGGTACTTCCCTGTAATGGCAGATGTCATTGCTTTTGATTTTCCTTAAAGATTAGGCTTGATTTATCTGGTGCAACACAAATCATATAGAAACAACCATTATTATTTTTCTTTTTCATTTACATCTGAAAATAAGGCATGGGCTAACATCAGATCATTTCAATAAGGTGATAAACTAAAGCAGTACATTTCCTGAAAACACTGGCATGTCTTTTTTTCCCAGCTAGCCTCATCCTCAGCTGTATCAAAGAGCTCTCTAGCACCAAATAACAAACATCCCACACTGATCAGGAGATATATGTTCTTCCTCATCTAAATGCAAACATCTGCTCAAAAACTGGAGCAGTTCCAAGTTTTTTGCCAATATGCTCTAAAAGAAAATTTCTTCCTGAGCCCAAATTAGTGATCAGTTGACTTGTATTAACATGGGGAAGAAGGCGGCTGCAATATCCAGCTCATCTTTTTTCTTCAAACTGATGGGTTCCATTTATCTCACCACGAGCAGAGTGAAAAATGGAGTAAAGCGCGCAAACTAAGTTTACTTCGTGCTTTGTTTTGTAATAACTATCTATTTTTACAGTTCTTCCCATTCAGCTTCCATACTCTAATCCCATGTCTGTACCCAAAAGTGTTTTGAGAAGTTGATAAGCCCAAGGCGGGAGGTATTAAGGAATTCACTTTTATATGACATCATTGCTTCCAGGAGAGCATACTGACATATTGTCGCTTCATTTTGAGCAAAACCACACTGCTCCTTTTTGAGAGTATCCTCTCTGTTCAGAATGCCCTCTGGAAGCGAGCAGGAGCTGGACAACACCAACTTCTCACAGGTGCTATGGAACATGCTGGCTGGTATAGGAAGTGCAGCTCCTTAGAGGATGGGGACACTGCTAAACAGCTGAGGGGCAGCATCTGGCTGCTGCGATGGGTAGAGCCACACAGATCATTCCCTGTCATTTACGACAAGGATCTGTCCACTCGTGGCTGAGCTAACACGTCCCTGTTTTCCTCTCCAGGAAACGGCTTTCAGACGGTGACTCTTCTTCCTCACCTACTGTTTTGAAGCATAAATGATCAGTGGATTTGCTTTCTGGCTCCAGAACCAGTCACCATGGCAAAGAACTCGGGAAGCATGCAGATGATGTTTAGGGAAGCGAGGTGAGGAATGGTAACAAGTTAATCTTACACAAATACGTGGTAACCATCTTCATTGTCTTACTTGAGCCCTGAAGCTTGATCCTCTTCCATTCAAGTAGATGGAAGAGTCCAGGTGACTTTAATGGAAAAGAATTGAGCCCCTTTTGCCCACAATAAACAAAGGATTTTTTATGTCCTCTTACCTGAGCTACACACTACCATGCATCCTGCGTGTCTGTGATTCTGCTACTCGGCACAGGTCATGTGAAAAGCACATTCTTACTACTTCCTCTTGTGAGGAACAAACATGCACAATCACACCTTTGTAATCAAGATTGTGAAATGAGAGCAGGCAGTGCACCTGCAGGAAGTTTCAGCAGCTGATGGTTTAAGACATTCATAATACTCTCCTGTATGTGAATGTTAATTTCCCTTTCCACCTCAGGCAATAAAGGTGGGAGTCATCCAGCCAAGTATGTCAAAGAGAGAGAATCTTAGTATAAATAGGTCTTGCCCTAAAAATGTCTCCATTGACTGTAAGGGGAGCCCAGGTCTGTTGTCACAGATGTCAGTGAAATGAATTCCGCTCCATATGCAGAAATAGGGTAATTACATGCCTATAGTTACCATTTATGAATTTCAGAGTTACCCTGAACACTTGAAGAGAATTTTGGCATACGTCATTAAAACTCCACACCAAACAGGACGAAGCCTCATTTCATTTCCCTCCTAGTATGGATTTTTTTTTTCTCTCTTTGGAATCTGTTTTCCAAACCTAGTGCAAATGATTAATCTCTAGTGCAACTGGAAAGTCACTGCAAATAGCACCAGAGAGTAATTTTGTATCTTCAAAATAACTCTGTAGCACCAAGTCACCTGCATTATGTGTTTCTTAGGGGTGCTGCTGCTATGCAAATTTTTCAGTGTCACCAGTTACTTCAAGTTACCAAAAATGAGTAGTATTCTATACTACTAACATATGACTGAACTACATTTTTTTCCAAGAACTAACAGAGTTTACATTTGCTTTATTATTCAGTTGAAATTTGAGAAGAATTATTGGTTAAACAAGATTAATAGGTCCCTAGCTTCTCAACTATCCTCTTCCCTGAAATAATAAACAGAAATGTGTCATTTGCTCCAAACTAAGGAAGGATTTGGAGTGGAAGGCTATCGTCAAAATATGGGCAGCATCTGACTGAATATAGTTTGCCTCTTAGACTGAAGTTAAAATGTAAAACGCCAGAGGATTTAGAAAATCGGGCAAACATTGGTTAGATTGGCTTTCTTACTAGTGACAAAGTATCTTTTGCCCAATGTGATTCATCTCTGATGGTGGCATTTAAAACACGTAGTTTCTCAGTCCACTTGGGCCTAACAGTTAACATTACTTGACCATCAGTGACAATTCAAACTGTAAAGGGCTGTAGGCTCAGAGGGAGCTGAACAATGCATTTTTAGTTGCAGGAACGTTACTGGAGGAAGAAAATACCTAACTGGTAACCACTGCAAGCCAGTCCATTACCTTAGCGACAGGCAGTTGTGCTCAGAAATTAATCATGTGCCATTTTCAAATTAGCCTACAACACATTTGAAACTATTACCAGGTATCAACATAAAACCCGTTTTTCTGAACGCTCGCGAGTGTGTCTTCAATGCAGATGGAAACCTCTGCTGTCAGTTACAAAAGGCCGGCTGTATATCTGAAGAGTCAGTCCCATGCAAGTGCTGGGAACACTCCACTCAGGCCAGCTCTACACTAGCAAGTATCCTAGCTCAGCCACATGCAGTAACTGTCTTCCTGTAATCACAGGGGTTCAGTGAAATTGCACAGGTTTAAATGCATGCAAGAGAAGTGGCATTAATCACAGCCTAAAAATTCATACTTCCTGACAGCAGATTTAAAATGGGGGGTGGTGCAAGGGTAACGAGCATAAATGACAATATTTTCTTAAAAACACATAATCTAGTGAATGGCAATACCTTTGCTGTGGCAATGGCAACTAACAGAACGATCTAGAAGGCACACAAATACAGGTTAATTGTTGTTAAATGGACAAAAGAGTGTGACATATTATATACTATGCAAAACATTGCAAAAATGCGCATTTTAACTGAAAGAAAAGCTTAAAAAATATTGTGCAAAGCAGATATTGCTGTATTTTCTCTGCAGTTTGCAACTTATAAAGCTGGGGGAGAGATCTGCCTAGTGAAAGAGAAAGACAGCATCAGTGTGTGCTTTTTTTCCCCTCAGTCTCTGGACCACTAGACCATGTCACGTCAGCTTATTGTCATCTATAGTCAAGTTTGATTTTTGACGTATTCTCTCCTGTTAGCAAATTCGAAGACCAACATTTACTATAAACTACAAGTGAGAGAATTTTGTCCACAGACAGAGAAAACCAGCCCAAATTGTTAAGGTGCTATAGTGCAATCTTTAGGGTGAAAAAAGAAAAACCAACCCACATCAGTCACTGCACAAGTTTCAGCTTGTCTACACAAGCTTGTCTGCGGTCTTCAGCCTGTACTGCAGGTGCTACCTGCACTACAGAGGGATGGCAGCTCGTGAAACGTTAGCTTCATAGAGCCTTAGATACATCCTTTTCAGCAGATGAAACTAGGACACTGGGATTTCGTTACAGTTTCTCAACCAAAAAAACAGAGAACTTCATAGAGCTGTGCCCTAGTTTAGTCGTTTCTTTGGGGATGGGTTCTTTGATAGCATTTTAATTTGAAATCTACTTTCCCACATACATATAGCTGATCACGTGAAGACTTACAGGAGAAAGACACTGAAGTAGCTCAAGAGGCTAAGACAGCAACCAAAATGATGGCCCAACACAGGTGGTTTGTCAGCCCTCCGTGCACCCTTTCACAGCTCTTGTGTGAAGCAGTCAGAGCTGTCGTAGCTAGTTTTGCACAGAGCTACTCCCCGCTCTGCACGCTGGTCACCCCTGCCTAGCGCAGAGGTCTGACACAGCTGAAACGATGTCACCCTGAGTATTGCTGGAAGAAGAATGGCAGATGTTGGAAACTAGCGGGGTTTGCAAACTGTACTGTGCCTACATATAGGCCATGGCTACATGCCTGTAGCTCGACCAAAAAGAAAGGCACTGCTAGTTCAGCAGACCCGGGCTCACCACAGGAGCTTTGTAAATACTAAGAGAGCATGAACCAAGAAGGAAGCGTTGGCTCTGGGCTGCTTGGGTGCTGTTTGGTAAGGGGAGCACTAATAACATTTTTTGTGCCCGAGATGTGAACTTTGTTATTTTGGGGATCTCTGTCAGTGCTCTTCTGTCACGTTTCATACCCAGACATGACCATAGGGCAGCAGGAGGCTTAATTCCATGGAGTCGAGTGCGGTGACGTGTTATTTGCTTGACATAATAGAGGCAAGAATGGCACTGCCTATGAAATTAATTCAGTTTATCAGCACGGCACGATCGCTGCAGGCAGCATCATCTTGCGTAGCATCAGGGAATGTAGGATGAGAATCTGCCTAGAGTGGGCAGGTAACGCTGGTGGCACCCACTGCTCAGAGGTGCCAGCCTTCTCCGAGGAGGCCCAAGTGAGCCGGGGAGACCAGCGGTGCGCCCTGCACTCACAGCCCCGCACAGCGGAGCCTGCGTGCGTGACTGCTGCCCGGGAGAAGCGTAATGTTTGCGCTGTATCGGCGTTTGTGCCATCACACAGGTATACAACAGATTCTCCTGCGTTTGATGTTTAACTTCTGCGTGGTGCAAAGGAAGGCAACAAGATACTTCCGTTTGGCCTCTTCTTCCTGGAGCAGGGAAGGAAGGAAAGCGTTTTCGGCCTTCCTCGTCGGAGTGACGGAGACTCCCTGACAGAGCCCGGCGGGGATGACGAAAAGGGAGGCGCGGGCCCACGTGTCCTGCCCGCCAGAGCCACTGCCGGGGAAGCAGTGTGTCCCCACGCGTGCTCTGCTCTTCCTGCAAGCAGCTCCGTTGCGCCGGGGAAGTCACCGCGCAGCAGTACGCTTCCCCCGCGGGGCTCCGCCGCCAGGGCAGTCCGGCGCTGCTCGCCGCGGCCCAGGCACCGCCGGCCCAGGCACCGCCCCCGTGGGGGGAGCCGGGACTGGCAAAAGGGGATGGCCTGAGAGTGAGCCCCGTTCTGTTGGTGCGCCTGCGCACTACCTGCGTGTCTGTGCCCGTGACGAGAGCCCGCCCCGCGCTCACCCGCTCGGCCCGGGGGCGTCTCGGCGGGGCTTGCGTGAGACGGGGACGGGCGGGGGCGCGGTAGCGCCCGACACTCTCTGCCGGCGGTCCGGGGACTTTCCCCTAGGCGGGCGCGGGGCCCGTGAGGAACAGCGTCCTCCGTGCGTGGCCTAGCGAGCAGGTCTTCAGAGCATCCCGCCGAGCTTGGCGCGCCGCCGCCGCCTTATATCGGACGGCAGTCGGGAGACCCTCCCGCGCAGAGCGAGAATGGCTCACCGGCCCGTTTCCCTCTTGCTGGCCTCCGCAGACGGTGCACAGGCGGCCGGCCGCGGCTGGCCGCCCCGGGGGGAGCAGCACGGTCCCGGGTGGCCGCGATACCTGCCCCACTCAGGGCCCGCCGCCGCGGCGCCGCCCGGGAATATGTTAAGCAAATTGAGCGCCGCGGCTCCGCCCCCGGGGCGGGAGGGACGCTCTAGCGCCGCCTTGTGGCCAGCGCTCCGCGTCACTCCATTCCCCGCCGGCTGGACAACACGAGCCCCGAGCCATAGCCCCCGAGCCGGCGGTCGGTGCGCAGCTGCTGACCTGCCAGCAGCCACCGAGCCGGCAGCTCGCCTCAAGGAGCCGACCATACATAGTGAAGCTGTTCTACCAGCCCTCTGAGGAAACAGGAGTCATTTTTAATGACTGGAATTTCCTGTACTCCTGCAGAAAATCCAGGGTCGGTTTTCCTTTCGGTTGGTTGGTTTCCTTTGTCCCCGAGACAACTTTGCACACCTACCACGTTAGTGCGTTTGCTCTATCCAGTCCTCGTCAGCGAGGTCTGGCAATTAACGACCAGCATCCCAATTGCTAGAGACCAGGACAGCCCCTGGAAGGGAGACCCAGATGTTTTAGAACTGACGGGACTGCACAAACACTTCTTGCTGCAGCCAGTTCTTTGAAATTCTTTCTTTCTTCCTTTAGGGTTAATGAAATGTTAATAAATTCTCATTCAAACACTTAATGCTTATTTACTCGTATGTTGGAATCCACTTGTTGAGCTGCTTTCCATGCAGGATGTGAAAGAAAAATAACACACTTCAACTTTCAGTTTCTATTAAGAGTAGCTACAGACTCATCCTTTAATGAATCACAACCAAACATCAAAGAGGAATAACATTCAAAAATTCTAAAAAAAGTAAGCTTAAGTCAGGACTTTAAAAAAAGGTATCTAGCACCTCAGCCGTTTAACAGTTACCCTAACACCCCCTTGAGGTCAGTAAATACTGTGAGCTTCGCTTCACAGACGGGAAACACAGGTTTTCACATTGCAACACACACTGCAATTCTCAACCAGAGATCTGGAGATGCCCAAGCTAACAGCTAGAAAAGCGGTACTTCAGAGGGCGCAGGATGCAATTCCTGCCCCGCAAAAACAGTCATGCTGTGTCTTCACCTGAACAGGGCGAGGACTGGAAAACAGATTTCACGCTTCCTGGCATGAATACCGCAGCTCCTAAATACAGCATGAAACCCACTCAGCGCTAGAAGCACCCACCAGTTCTTATGCTGTGTAAGACGCAGTTTAATGCACTGCGTTGCGAATGTCGGGTGGTGCTCCAGAAACACCAAGGGGAACTCCTGAGAAACCTAAGTAGAGCGAAGGGCGACCAGGGGCACAGAAGCACAGGGGTCAACTGGCCATCAGGAAGCGCGAGCACCTTACAGGCTTCAGGCGCTATGGACTGGACAGCCGCTGCTGTTCAAAATCACGAAGTGTACAGTGCAACAACGCCATTGTGGTTTAGTCCCAAAAATCACAAAAGAACTTGAAGTCTTTCAGTGGACATCTATACTACCGAGAATCCCAGGAATCCCAATTCGCTCCCGTAGTACTCGATCAATGCATCTGCCAGTCAAGTGTAAGGTCTCCATTAAATGATGCTAACTACTGTAATCAGACAAGATTAATTCAAGATAGCACTGAAGACATTATGTTTTTACAATTACATGTCATTATCCAATATATCAAAACATGCAGTTTGTGCAGGTATTTCAGTAACATTGAAAATAAAAGTTAATCTCCCACTTTCTTTGCTTCAAACCATTCTATACATCGTGTGAAAATGTAGCAAAGGAAGGGCTCAATTAGCGTGAATGCTTTACAACACACTCGCTGCCTCTAGGAAACGGCAGCATCTTCATTTTGCTTATCTTGGTAAGTGTTACAAAAGTAGAAACAGATATTCTCTAGGTCCACTCTATCAGTTTTACAGTATTTCAGCTACACATCCAAAGAAAACAACTCATCCTTGTGGGATTACACCTTGAAGCCGCTCAAAGTAAAGCTTTTCTTAAGGTGTTGCAAAGTTATTGAAATGTCTGGAATATTTAATAGCCAAACCCAAAGTACTATAAAAGCATATCCCAGAGGTTTTATTGTTTTAGTAGCAGTCAAAATATGCTTAGTATAGAAATCCATGTTTATTTGAAAAAAACCTGTAAATTATATTTCACAGCATAAATCAAATCTGCTTACAGAGTTCTGGTGGCTGAAGTAGCTGTGACTTGACTGCTAATTGGTAGTTTGCCAGTATAACGTTAAATGGGATCTAACCTGCTAGTATAATGTTAAATGGGATCAGGGTGTCATTAATACTGCGAGTGTTACGACATCCCATAAAAACAGTCAACCAACTATTTTCTCTCCTAGTATGAGCAACAGTGAACATTATGAGCAACACGCCTGAACCAGATGATTCAACTTTTTGACTGAAATTTTTAAACAACTTTCAATCATTCAAGTATTATGGTCCCTATATACATACTTCTACGTGGCTAAAAAAGACATGGTAGACAATTGAGCACATGGCCATCAAATCGTAAGAATTACAAAATTGTCAGGTTTTAAACAGCAAATTGTACCTTAATCATTTAATTAAAAATAGAAGAATTAGGTAGACTATTTTGCAAATAAAACAGCACACTACTGTGCTATATATTAAGGCATACCTTTAAATGCGCACTTGTCATCTCTAACAAGTTTTATACAATTGCTACCAAGTGAAAGGACTATCATTGTCTTGCAAAACTGAGAAAGAAATACAAAATATCTGGAAGCCTACATTTTTAAAGTACAAAATTAACCTTTAGTCCTTGTCTTGAAATACTATACACGGTACAAACAGCAATTCTCCCCTACAAGATCTCACGAGGATTTCTTAAAGCTGGAGGTAAATTCGAAGGTTTTGATTCTTCATCCAGAAGTACCAAATCTTCAATTTCACTACCTTTGTATTTTCTTTTACAGATCTTCACAATAACCTTCTTCTTGAGGAATAATTTCAAAGCTTCTCTTGAAGCAACCGCTTTGGCATTTTCCATACTTTTACCACAGCCAGTACCCAAGTAGACAGACTTGCACCTCAGTTCACAAACAATATTTTCTAGAGAGCTCTTATTTTGAGGCAAGTCTGCAAGTTCCTTCAGGGGAACAAAAGCAACATCCAACGTAGCTTTTACAGACTGAATAGATGAGTTTAGAAGTTCTGCGTGATTTACGTTAGGACTGAAACCTCCAACGGCAACCAGCTTCCAGGCTACAGCTTTGTATAGTCTGTTGAAAAAAGGTTGTCTTTCCTTGGCATCTTCGCTGGTTAATGGTTTGCACAAAGCCTTAGCAGGGCTTTCACCTGCCTGCAAGCCACTCTTGGAGGCAAGCTGTGGTGAACCCGCCTGCGTGCCACCCTTGGAGGCCAGCAGGGAAGCACCTGCCTGAGCTGCACCCCGGGAGGCCAGCGACGAGGGACCTTGCTGAGCGCCACTCCGAGTGGCCAGCAGCGAAGCAGCCACCTGAGCACTGCTCTTGGAAGTCAGCAGTGAGGATCCCTGCTGAGCACCACTCCGAGCAGCCAGCAACGAGGCAGCCACCTCGGCACTGCTCTTGGAGGCCAGGAGCGAGGAGCCCGCCTTAGCAGTGCCCTTGGAAGCCAGCAGCAGCGAGGTGCCCGCCTGAGTGCCGCTTTTGGGGGCCAGGAGCAGCGAGGTCCCCACCTGAGTGCCGCTCTTGGGGGCCAGGAGCAGCGAGGCGCCCACCTGAGCGCTGCTCTTGGACACTGATGCTGGGGCACTCGCTTGGTTTTTGGAAGACAGCAATGTAGCACTTGTTTGTGGGGTGCTCTTGGCAGCTGGTGGCACTGCTGCTGCCTGTGGGGTGCTCCTGGTCGTCGGTGGCACTGCTGCTGCCTGCGGGGTGCTCCTGGTCGTCGGTGGCACCGCTGCTGCCTGGGGGGTGCTCTTGGCGGTCAGTGGCACCACTGCTGCCTGGGGGGTGCTCTTGGCGGTCAGTGGCACCACTGCTGCCTGGGGGGTGCTCTTGGCGGTCAGTGGCACCACTGCTGCCACCGTCTCTGCCTGCGGGGTGCTCTTGGCAGCCGGTGGCACCGCTGCTGCCTGCGGGGCACTCTTGCCAGCCGGTGGCACTGCTGCTGCCACAGCCTCTGCCTGTTGGGCACTCTTGGCAGCCAGTGGCACTGCACTTACTGTAGTTTTCTTTTCAGGCGACGGCACATTTTCACACTTGCTTTCCTTAGGTGGATTTGAGCAAGGCTTCTCTCCTGACTCTTTTTCAGATGAAGGTGGATTTTGCTCAGTAGTATTTTCCGCATTAGCAGGTTTTACTTCTGTTTCTGTGTCTGATGCTGTGACCATTTCTTGATTTGAACTGCAAGTTGACTGGGAGCTTTCTGGATCTTTGGTAGTATCTTTTTCCTGCTTTTTTGGCAATGTGCTCTCTGTTTCCTTTGGGGCTTCTGCCTTGGTTGTTTTCACATCCTTTCCAGTATCCTTAGAATCTTTGCTTTTCTCAACAGCTCTCCTCTTGGAGGGCTCCTCTACCCCTTCTGCAAAACAAGTAAAGTATGTTACCCTCTTTAATTTCTGCACTATGATATATCCATCTAGAGACAACGTATCTATTTCCTAAAAACTTCGAGCAATAATCTCTGTGAATTTAAAGGTATGTATAAGGAATACACCTTAAACTGCAATTTCATGTATTAATCTACTGTTGCAGAATGTTTTAGTATTTTTTTGACAAAAAACTAAAAACACTCAGGTGCAAGATTTCAGGTTTTGGTTTGGGACTCATAGGCAAGTATATATTTGTATTCTTGAAGTCCAAACCAAAAACGACCGAAGTACATTAAATAGACTATCTGATAAATAAAAAAAAAGGTGTATTTTGTTTACTAGTATCATAAAAACATCTTTAAAATACCACTTAAGAATTTCTTTAAGAAACTAAGTTTTTTCATAAAGCAACAACGTCAGACTAGGGCTAAAGGCAAAGTATGAGGAATACATTTAAGCTGGAGTACAACAGTCTACATCGCATTAAAGAAATAATCAGCTTAAAGTGCACCAGTTGTAGACATTCAAAACCAGAGCTCTACATTACCAATGCAACACTTACGCATTACATCTATTTTACAGGTGTTATACAAGGAAAAAACAGCAGAGGGAGGGGAAATGATTAACACGGAGTTTTAAAAGTAAATTATTTCGACTACTTTCTAAGCCCGAGGCAAACAGAGAACATCCAAAAACAAGCATTTTCTAGACTCCTATGTATTGTCACAGCTATGATCTGCTAACCATTGCTACTTGATATGCCTCTTTTCTTCACCTTGGCAACCAGTTCATCTCTCGTGGTGCGGACAGGTGCGGCGGTCACTTGGATGCCTTCAGCCATTTCCAGCGCCTTCTCCATGACCTGCGGCGGGTACCTGGAGCGGCGACAAGGGGAGAGGAGGGGAGGGGAAGGCAGGGGGGTCGTCAGACGGCCGCGCCGCCCCTCCCCGCGGGGCCCGCCGCCCCGGCCCGCACTCACCGGCAGCCCAGGAAGACGTGGTTGGCCCACACCATGGAGAGGGACACCAGGCGCTGGAGCTGGGCGCTGCCCGCCGCCGGCGGCTCCCCGACGTTGCGCAGCAGGAACTCCCGGCGGTGCCGCCAGTGGCGCTCGGGCTCGCAGGCCCCGCGCAGCGCCTCCGCCCAAGCCACCTCTTCCGCCGTCCGCCCTAGGGGCTCGGCGGCCGCCGCCTTCCCCGCCGCCATGGCCACGGCC
>VYZW01003080.1:2420-13338 GCA_013401315.1 Balaeniceps rex | reverse complement strand
CCCCCGCTCCCCGCCGCGCCCGCCCCGGCTGCGCGCGCGGGGCCCTCCTCCGCCCCCCACAACGGAAACAACCGCCGCGCCGCGCCCCGCCCGACCCCGCTCCGCTCCTTCCGGCCGCGCGGGATGACCTCACAACCGGCGCGCGGCAGCCCACCGCCCCCGCCCCAGGCTGCTTTGCGGCGCGCGAGGAGGAGGAGCGAGGGGGCGGAGCGAGAGGGAACTCGTGCCGCCAACGGCCCTAACGGCCTAACAGACGGCCGCGGCGGGGAGGCGGGGCCGGGGAGGGTTCAGTGCCGCCTCACGGCGTGGCGGGAGGGGAGCTGGGGCAGGGCAGCCCGCTGGCCATGGGGTCACGCCGTCCCTCAGACACCTCGCTTTCCACGCCTGTTTGAGCGTCCTCCGTTGTAGGCATTTTAAGACAGCCTACGGATTGGGCGGGGTTTGGCGCTTTTTCCCCCGCCTTTTTTTTTTTTTTGTACCGCAGCTGAATCCTGAGATTTTTCACAGTGCACGTGTGGGTACTGCACACACATTGTTGTGTTCGGGCGTGTACTTACAGGGGGGCAAGCTTCTGGGGAGCTGGTCGCCGGCCTCCCTCAGCCTTCGAGCCTATGACAGAATGCCTGTTTCCCCATCCTTCTCTCAGATTTTTGGGGTGCTAGGGGAAAAGAGATAATATGGGCACGGTTACCCACTTTGTATTCTGCCTTGTAAAAGTGTGAACAGAAGTGCTACTTCTTGTTTTCTGCTTACAGATCCATTCCAGCCTTGCTGAGGTCGGAGTTTGTGGGACCAATTCATGTTCTTACCTCCTTGGCGTGTGATAGGAAGGTGGTGGCAAGGAAATGGGTTGTAGCATTTGGAGGAAACATTAATAAATGAGGGTTCTAAGTATGGGGGCTGCTGGGTACAAAGGGTTCAGATAATTGCTCGTGCAACTCTGTAGGCTGTCTTTACATTGCAAAAGTTTACCCCAGAATTTTATTCAAAACCAGTTGGAGAATTCTGTTTGAAAAAGTAATAAACATGCTGTGAAAATATCCCAAGCTTCGGTCTGCTAAGATGGTGCTTGCTGAATTAGTGCATCAGAGAGAGTTTTGAATTCCAAAGGGCTGTCCCAGGAGAGCTGTATCGATTTTTTTGCCCCTGAATTAGAAGACTGTGCTTGCTTAAGTTTTCAATTTTTAACACCTACATGTCATCATGAAGTGAACTACAAAATAGATTGCATTTAAAGAAGGAGTGTTTCTCCTTAAGCAACTTTAATGTCTTATTTAATGGAAATTGTTGTGTAGTGATTTAACTTGTAGCACCTCTACAGTGCAAAAGTAAGTGATTCAAGGAAACTAAGCCAGAAAAAAATAGTCCAACATGCTTTTGCTCTGTATCCATTGTTCAAGTGGAAGTGCTTTTCCTGCACTTTCTTGGTTAGCCCATGCAATGTTACCTCATGCATTGGCAAGAATAATTCAGTGACAGCGAGCGAACAGCAGTGAGTGGGATGGGACCTGAAAAACTCACTATTGTTTTGTATTTGCCTGTAGAGCAAGAAAAGGGCAGAAAGTTTGTATACTCTATGGCATGGGTGTCTTGGAGCAGTGGGTTCTTTTAGAGACAATGTCAGAAGGTTTAGAAACAGCACTGCGGTCACCAGCAGTGTAGCGTTACCCATCTGTTTCCAGGCATTAGTTGTATCAGTCCTGCATGTGGTTATCTGGTAATGTAGCCTGAAATATATGAAGGGCATGGACTGTCACACTAGGGTTTCCACCTAGAAGTGAGGTGGGCCCGTCTCCTAGACCTCTGAGTCTGCAATACCACGATTCTTGACCTCGGTGTCAATACAGACCCTAGAAGACAAGGACAAATGGACTCCCTAGGTTTGAGTTTGCACTCGAGTTGAGATCATCCATGCTGCCAGTCTGTTTGTTCACACTCTTCAGTGAACCAGTCTGCTTTCTAACGAAGCCATCAGGGACTTGGCCCAGGCTTGAGATCTGCCCCTTGGGCACAGCAGGAATTCAGCCAGGCCTGAGTAGCTGTAGCAGGACTGCCTGTACTTCTGCAGAGGTAGCAGAGCAAACAGCGCAGCCTTGAATGCCCTGTCCTCCTCCACAACCATCTGAGCTGCCTAGCGAAGCAACTAAGGACTAGTCCACATTGAGCTGGTCATACAGCAGCTAAGAGTAGGAGCTGGGGAGGGTCAGACTCCAGTGGGTGATAGGGGCAATCCCGTACACTCAGAGGGATCCCCAGAAGTCATACTGTGGCATCGCTGGGTGAATTGTGGCTCCTGATGCCAAACATCAGCGGTAGGCCTCCACATCTCAAGAGTTTTGTGTCTGCTCTTAGTCACCCCATGCATAGATGATTATATGGACTTACCTGTGAGTCCTGGACTCTTCCAAAAGCATTGTTCTAGGGAGTGTTGGAGGCTCAGCACAGCTACAAAGCTTAATACATTATCTGGTCCTAGAGTGGCTCAAGGACTGATTAGAACATTTTTTTCTTGCCCAGTTTTGGAGGACAAATGAACTGAAAGCCATTTCACCACTTTGCCCCCTGACCATATGTGTGAACACAAACAGGTGACAGCTAGAGAAAAGTCAGAGGACAGTCCTGCGCAATTCTGGAATGGCTCACAGTTTTTGGCTGTGGTGAGCAACTTCTGTGGTCTGGTACCTTTCTGACACCTTATGCTGTTAATTCTGGGTTAATTTTCTCCAATGCTCCTTCTGCATCAATGTAGCCTTGTTGTTGGTACAAAGATGACTTAAACCAAAATTGAGCCTTTTGCCTTCCCTACCTGTTTTTTCCAGACATATTCTTTCTAGTTTACTATTGTGTGCTTGAATCATACTGGAAACAGGCTAGATCCCAGCCCCAGAGCACGGGATGTCACGCACGTGCACGCACAGACAAACGTAGTTGTATTCCCGCAATGCGCTCTGAGCACTAGAGACACACTGTGTCTCAGGTTGATTAAACAAGTGCGTGTAGTAGACGAGAGAAAAACACTGCTGTTAATTTTAAAAAAGGAAACAAGTAGCGTTTTCATTCTCACCAGGAAAGGCAATTTTGAAGTTAAACACCTCATTGATGGTGCTAATACTGTGCATTTAATTTTCAGCATTGGAAGAAAAGAGATGGTTTTGTTCCCACCAGGGAAGGGACTTCTAAATGCCACATTGATAGTAGTGTTGTTAAGAGTCATTTGGGGCTTGATAATAGCTTCTTTTGGCAAGATATAAGTAAAATCTCAAGGTGAATCATACCAGTGTCTATAATCACACTATTGCACCTGCACTTCTGTATAATAAAGAAAGTTTATTTCTGCCTTTGTAAACCAGTGAATTATTATTTCTTCAAAGTCAAGTCCCGCTGAAACACAGAGGGCAGTAGCCCCATTGAGTTCAATTATGTTCTGTGCAGTTAGGGTTAATATATAGTGACACTCTTTATTCAGCTTAATGAGAAGTGTGCCCTTAGCATCACAGCAAAGCGAAGATAAAGCTCAGAGTTATTGCCACAGAAGGGCAGTAACAGTGGGATCTCACTGGCCTGGCACAATAAATCCTCTGAGCACCATCTGTAGGTTGGGCCCTGCCATAAGTAGTAAGTACACACTTGAGAGCCCTGGCTTAAGTTCATTAGAAATGCAGCTTGAAGAAGGATGGGGAAGAGACATTTTGCTGTTTCCTAAGATAACATACGTTTTCTGCTGGAGCAGATCGTTGAAGGTCTCCTAGCCGGGCAAGAGGCAGCACTTCCAGGGAGAGGTGTCTGCATGTGCCAAGGTAGCCAGTCGTTGCTGTTCAGTAAACTAATCCTTGGAATAAAAGAAAATACTTGCTAAAAGAGCATTAACAACTATGCAGGCTTGTCAATGGAAGGGAAGTTAGAGTAAAGCTGTGTTTTTATTTCACCGCAGTTATGCAACCATTGTTATGCTACTGTAAGCAGCTCCAGATTACAAAATCATCCACTCTTCTGAGCGTTCTCAGCTGAGGAAAATGTATTGTGTAATCGCAGCGGAAAAAACTAAAGGTAAAAATGAAGAGCTTAATTGATAATGATTTTCCTTTATGCATATGTGCTCTTATTACTAGCTTAAATACTATTTTGCATTTAGTAATAAGTTATACTTGAAATTTATAACAATGCCTACAATGGGGTTGTCAGTTGTTTTCCTTTAAATGAGTTTGTTAAGCTTTAACTACAGCTAAAGGCAGCATACCACTTGCTAAATTTTGCTTGCTAAACTATGCTTTAGGTAGCATACCACTTGCTAAACGTCCATGGCTTGGCGTGAAATTTTCCATACTGAGGATGGAAGTTTAGGATGACTTTACTGCTACCAAACATGATCTAAGAACAAAGGCAGGAAAAAAAGGGCTTTGTCTAGGATAAAATATTGTGGAGATCTTATCTCTGAAGTGCTTAAATGCCTTTATGCTCTAGAGCAGACTTGGAATTTGTCATGAAAAACTGAATTGGGAAGGGGGGTGTCTGATCTTCTGACTACACTTAGCATAACTTATAAGCCTTTGAAGAAATGAATTTTCCATATTCCTGATTTAGCATGTGCCCCCACCATCCTTGCTACTACTGCAGTCAAGTCTACCCCAGTTGTGGGCTGCAGGGCCCAAAAGAGTCCTCTGTTTGCCACTATGGACTGAGGTGGGTCTCTGGACTGAGGGTGAGGCTATGGAAACCATCCCCTGTGCTCCCAAAAAGCTGCTGTTTTCTCCTCTTCACAGCTGCTTGAGCGTGTCTGATAGGAATGGTGAGGGGACAAGGACCTGACTGAGGGGAGGGAAATGGTAAGTATGGAGGCAGGGGATACAGTGAGACTGAAACTACTAAGGGGTAGAAAAGCTTAACGTAAGAGTAATAGGGATAGGATACTGCGTGAGGTGAGGTGAGGAAGGAAATTAAATTCTCAAGGAGCAATGAAGGAGAACGAGTTCAAGGCAAGGGGACAAGTACCTACAGATGAGGAATCGGAGGGGGACTGTATGCCAGGAGCCTAGGACTAAGAGAAATGAGAGAGGATAGGTGTGGAAGCCAAGTGAGGAAACCAGAAAAATGAGAGCACATTGGTAGAGCAGACAAAATCAAACAGAATCAAGTCTTGACTCTGAGCAAAGGGACAAGCTGTGATGGGAAGGGGAGCACTGGCAGAGGAACTGTCAGGATTTGAACAGAGGCTTAGAGAAAGGAAGGTTAAAATTCGGAGAGCACAGGGACATTATAGCATTTCAATGTTTTTTTCCTTTGCAGTAGGCATCTGCAAGGGTAAGTAAGACCAAGAAAATATTCTGCTGTTCTAATTTAGTGTAAGATATTTTCTTGTCTTTTCTGTGTGCTATAAGGGAACAAAAGAGGTAGAAATCCATTTGTTTGCAGAAATCCATCTTAAAAGCCACCTTTAAAGAGTTTTTAGGTAGGAAGCCTTAGGCCTTTGGCAGACAGCTCTACCCTAGAGTTGGAAAAGGCAAGAAAACAGCCTTAGGAATCTTAATGCAAATATTGGCATGAGTTCATTGTAATTCAAGAGTATTCAGGAAAGCACTGAATGAGCAAGGTCTTATCTGAAAAAAGAATCTGTTATGAAGCTATAACATACTGAACTTTTATTTGTGTGTATGCATATATATGTATACAACAAATATGCATGTCTACATACACACGCATATGTAATACAATATAGATATGTGTGAATATGTTTTAAAAATACTCATATTATTGAGAGTGTAAGCACCTATAAATCTAGATACCCCTGCTCCTTCAGTCAAAACTATTCATGCCTTGGAGGAAAAGAAAAATTACAACTAATATTTTATTGGCTTGGGTTGTGGATAGGTGCATTACACAAATGGATGCTATTAAATCTTTATACCATGCTGTACCAGTATGAATTTTGTATGTGCTACATATTTTGCAGACACAAATAACTATTTTAGAAATGATATAAGGTGCTTTCCTGAGACTCCAGGCAACAATGTCAGATCTAATTTGAATTATTGCTATTGAAAATCATGGTTCTGTTTTTCATTATTCTTATACCAATATCCCTGACAACCTGCAATTTACCTGGTATGAACAGCACCTCCTGAAAATATAGAGCTGTTTGTGTGCTGTGGTATTTTTGTATATCCTCCCCGTGCACAGGCGTGATATTTCACATTAATTCCACTGGATGGCACTGAAGGAGACAAGATTGCATGGAAATATCTCCAGAAGTTGAGTATAACTCCAAAAAGTAAGAGAGGCTTACTTTTTCATTCCATTACTGAAATAGACAAATGTGGACTCATTTTCCATCCTGATGTAATAATTTGTCATCAAAACCAGCTCTTAAGCACTCCTAGCTGTAGTTCTAGGTTTTGACAGTAGCAAAATTAGAGTGGAGGCAGAGTCAAGGCTTCTGAATCTGAATGCCCCTTCTCCCCTCAAAAAGGTAAAGGCTAAAAGATGCGGCTTTGGCCCATTCTGGATTCTTATGTGAAAGTTTGCAAAACATCTGAAAAATATTTGGTCCCTGTCCTCCACAGCAATGCTGTCGATACTGGCTACTTCTACCATTATGAGCAAGTGCAAGTAGGTTAGCTTTTAAGCTCATTTGAAAAAAAAAAACCTACATAGGAATTCATTCAGAATTAAAAGCTTCCACCTGTTGACGAAATGTATAGTGTTTCAGAAACCTCCCGACTTGAAACTCTGTCTGCAGTCCCCACACAAGGACCTGTGTTTTTTCCTGTGTAGGGACTTTGTGATCCTGCCTGCAAAGCACACAATTACTCTCTGTCAATCAGACCTATAACCTGGGAATCATCTTTGACTCCACTCTCTCTTTTAACCTGTTTATCTTGATGTGTATGAATTTTGTTGCCTTTTCTTCTCTAAAGTCTCCTCTTATCTCTGTCCACATCACAGATATGCTTTTTTAGGCTTTTGTGATCTCTTATCCTGCTTATGACAGCTTTTTTCCCTACGCCTGACCTGACCTGTCAAAAAGGTCCCTTGAAACACTATTCTTGCACTTACTACCCTGGCCTATTTCTGTGGCTCCTTTTTGTATTTACCTCTTTAGTATATCTCCGTAGATTTTCCTGTCTCCGCAAGCCCTCTAGCCCTCTGAGAGTGCAGTTTGACAATTTTTTTGGTAGCTGTGCTGGCCTAAGACAGTCTCTGCTCCCAGCCATTCGCTCCTGTCTCTTTGGTATGCCCGCTAGTTTACTGGCACAGTTGTTTTGTTCAGCTGTGTGGTAAACCAGATTAGGAGCCTGATTTTGCTGAAAAGCAGCATGGGGGAGGGAGGAGAGGCACCTTTTTCAACAACCTTATTTCTCCAGTCTAGTCTATCAGGCAGTACTTCTGCTGGTGCAACTGAGGGGTTGAGTCTGGGGCAGAGACAAGTGGTGAGAGACACGGGGTTGCAGAACAGCAATGGCTTATGCTGGTTTATGTAGGGCTGTTGCTAGCTGTTGAGCCGTGACCTGATTTTGATGATGGAGCTAAGCCAAGCTAATAGCTAGCTGCTGCCGAAAGGGTAGTGCTGCACTTCCTTCCTCACCCCTCATCATGGGTTGGTTCCTGGCACTTCCCTTGTGCCAACACTGGTGCTTATCCACCCCAGTGAGCCAGTTGGGGGAGCTAACCCAGCACAGAAGTATTTGCTCTTGTAAGGGTTTGCCTGGTTGTTCTGTCCATGGAGCCCACCCACTCAGCAGCAGCTGGGTGCTCTGTCAGCTCAGCTGCGTTCTCAATTGCACCACAGCACTTCACAACTTTGCCTTTTCCTGTCATCTGCTGTCCTCTCTCAGTCTCCATATCTACTCCATCTGCTTTTCTCATAGCTGTGTTAATGATGTCCTTTTGGTCACCCTCAACATATGGACTACCCTCCCTGAAGCATCCTTCAAATCTCTCAAGATTTCTTCTACCATGACACACATGGTAAACTGCCAACCGATAGTGCCCAGTTTAGTTGCTTGTAGGAATTTTGGATTTCATTACTACACTTAATGCGACCGTGTATTAGCTTGAAATGGGCATGCTCCATCAGTTTATTTGGGAAGCTAAAAGGGATTAAACTGCCACAGAATCTTTTTTCTAGAAAACAAAAATCCCCAAAGCTATGCCCTGAAGGAGATGTACTTCCTTAAGGTCATATATAAATACCAGAGGCTGATTTTCTGTTGCTTCACACCTTGGATCATCATTCATGCTTGTGCAAATGGACATAGCATTGCTACTAAGCAGTTTACATTAACATCTTACAGAATTGTAAATTAGTGCCCTAGAGACAAGATAGCAGAGAGTCAGCGCTTACGTGAGCAGCTGAGCATAGAGACTTAGGGATTTCTTTTCACCTAGTTGTTTTCATTGTTTAGTTTCTTTTTAGACACATGTAGAAGCATAACCTAAACATATTTTATCCTCATATGTTGTTATGCTAAGCATTTTTTTCCTATTCAGTTAAATAGAAAATGTATGGAAAACCAGCAGTGTGTGAAGCTTCACCTTGCCTTGGAAGCATTGCTATTTAAAAAAAGAAATGACAGAGGGCACCTCTACACCATGTAACAGAGTGCAGGAGTTAGCACATACTCATCGAGTTGCAGAATAGGAAGCAGCAGCTGTAGACTTGCATATCCGTGCTGCTGCACCCAAAGTACTTAACCCTGTTGGTAGGTGTTGCTAATTAGGTTGGACATGGTGCTAATTAGGTTAGATACAACACTGTGGTCATGCAAATACACACTGCCTGTGCCTCCGGCTCAGACCTGGCTGGAGGATTCCGCACATACTGCTGCATCAAGCCATATGTGCGCATCCAGAGAGAGACATCGTTTGCCCGTGGCCTCTTGTTCATTACCTCTGTAGGGTTTAGCTGCAGTAACAGATGCATTTGCCACATACAGGTGTCAGATGTGGCTTTGTGCCAGGGATTACCTCCCTCTTGGTAAAAATAGAAGATGTCCTTTTAAGTGTGTATTTCAGGCTGTGAGTTGTTGCTGTGGAATAATGGACATCCAAGGTAGCTGCTTCTTAAAACTGTTCTGTTTTGCTTCTTAATTAAGACAGTAAGTACTGACAGAGGAGCAGGAAAGATGGGGATGGTAATTTTTTCAGCCACCATAACTTTATAGAAATTGTGAATCTACTGCAAGGTCACGGAGGCAGACAGCAGTATGGCAAAGAGCCAAGCACAGTCTCCTCCTGTACATTTATCAGGAGACCTACCGTCCCCCTTCAGTGAGAAAAGCAATGTTTCTGGTTAGAGATACGATCATGACTACAGCATAAATTCTGTGTCTGTGTAACTGGGTGGCAAGTGTATTCCCAAAGCACTGACTGCAGAATTGCTGCCTTCTCAAATAACTCAAATATATCCATAAACATAGCATTCTTTCAAAATAATTTGAAGATTCAAGTCGATGTTTGTATGAAGGCTAGTGCTTATTAACAAGAAAAAGGTAAACTGAAGAAGCAAAACAAAAACATTGCTCAAGAGGCAGTGTTCAGAATGACCGATGGGATGGAGGGTACTAGAACATCTTTCTCCTCTTGTATATTTTTTTAAAGGATCTCAAGTAGTTATTTTGGCAACTTCTCTCTGTTATTTCATTTCCATTTGACAGACAGACGTGATAGAGTTTTTATTAGAATGTAGTGAACCATCAATAATTAGCCCATGGCAAGTCAGCGAGGAACTATGCAGCATAATATACTTGGGCATAATGGATTAAGATTTGACACCTGTGAAATTATGAAAATGATGAAAATTAATAGCTTCTTGATATTGGAATGGTTGTTCCTGGTGTTTTGTAAGTTGTTTAATGTCAGAGGGAGGGATCCAGTTCCCTGAAGACTTGAGCAATCATTGCAAACTTTATAATGTCATCAACCTATTTTTTTTATCCAAGGTATGACAGTGATAGTGAGCACACGATAGCAGGAACACAGATTTTAAAAAATAATATTGCTAAGTGAAAGGCACACACAGAGTAAGTAGTCAAGAAAATGAAGTTGAGTATTTTTTTTCTTTTTTTTTTTTAATCCTTTTTGATGCTATCTTCAATTAGGCTTTTTTTCCACTGTGTCTGCCAGGAAAATTTATGCATGCACAGCTAGATATCTCTGACTTTTAAAGTCATGGCACTTAGCAAAATGCTTTTAAAGAGAGACACACAAAAGCCAACATTATCCATTAAAATTACGTAAATATTTATAGGCAGTATATGTTTGATTTCCTTTTTTTTTTTTTTTAATCCATCTGCTGCTAGCAGATGATAAATATTTAGATCAAATTTGTGCCTGGGATATGAGGGCACTATTTCTTCCAGAAGGGACATTATAAATTTGATACTGTAGGCTCAGCCTCAGTTCCTCAACTCAAACAACACAGCAGGCACTCTCTTGGGGTGCATTCATAGACTTGCATGAAAAGGCTTCCTGGCTGGAAGGCTATAAGCAACCTTAGTGATCATTTTGCCTAATCTCCTTCAGGAGTTTTCGTAGAGGCTGGACTGAAGTATGTGTCCTGGGAAAATACCTCATTTTGCCTTAAAAGACTCCAAGCTAGTGGTGACTCTACCACCTCCCCTGGTAAGTTGTTCCAGTGTTTAGTTACCCCCCCTGCTAAGAAATTGCATCTCATTTTGATCTGAAATTTGTCTAATTCCAATTTCCAGTCATTAGATCTTGTTATGTTTCTGACTGCAAGACTGAAAAGTCCCCCCCTACTATCAAGTATCTTTTCCATATGTTTATATCTGTGCACAGTGATCCAGTAACCACTGTTCTCTGATACATTTAATAGGCTTCTTAAACCTCATACCCTAGAGATTGCTTTTCAACCTCTGGGTCATTTTTGCTGCCCTCTGTCTGAATTTTTTCTAGGGTTTAC